>QLSR01000017.1:200910-270037 GCA_031780015.1 Citrullus colocynthis | reverse complement strand
AAAAAAAAAAAAAAAAAAAAAAAAAAAAAAAAAAACCCACAAATTGAGATGGTTAGAGAATGAAATAAGAAATAAACCTCCTCATCTCTATGCATGAAGTTCATAAATCCTTCATGGTGGTTATTATGGTGAGGACATTTAGGAGCATTCACTGGGAGCTGAAGATAGTTAGGTCCAAGGCGATGCCTCTGTGTATCCGCATAAGCAAAACTCCTAGCTTGCAACATCTTATCATCCGAGTAATGAATCCCAGGCACCAACGACATGGAGAACGCCAACATCTCATTCTCCGCAAAGAAGTTATCAATATTCTTATTCAACACCAACCGTCCCACCGGCTGCAACGGTATCACATCCTCAGGCCAAGCGATGGTGGTATCCAACGGCTCAAAATCATAGTTGTTTTGGTCCTCGTAATCAATGGTCTGAATATAAAGTCTCCACTCAGGGAAATTCCCAGCCGCAATGGACTCGTACAAGTCCTGAGTTGCGTGACTATGGTTGGTCCCACCAATCCTAACAGCTTCCTCCTCCAGCATGCTTTTCACACCGCAAGTGGGTTTCCAATGGAATTTGACAAGCCGGGCTTTCCCAGCTTTGTTGATTAGAGAGTAGGCTTGGACGCCGAAGCCTTCCATGTGGCGGTAGTTGATTGGGATGCCCACGTCATCGTAGAACCAAGCGAAAGACAGAAGGCTTTCCGGATGGTACGAGCAGAAATCCAGGAATCTCCATGGCTCTTGGAGGTGGGATTTGGGGTTGGGTTTGAAGGCACGGATGACGTCGGGGAATTGCATTGCGTCACGTACGAAGAATACGGGGAAGTTGTTGCCCACTAAGTCGAAGTTGCCTTCACGTGTGTAGAATTTGACGGCGAATCCACGGGGGTCACGGAGGGTTTCGGGGCTGCCGCGCTCGTGGATGACGGTGGAGAAACGGACGATGACGGGGGTTTGGACACCGGGGGCACGGAGGAAGTCGGCGCAGGTTAGGTCGGAGATGTCGTGGGTTACTTCGAAGAACCCCTTGGCGCTGGCTCCTCGGGCGTGGACTACTCGCTCCGGGATTCGCTCGCGGGTGAAGGTCGCGATTTTTTCGATGAGTTGATAGTCTTCTAACAGGATTGGGCCTCGTTCTCCGACGGACATCACGGCGGTGTTGTTCCATACTGGTGCGCCGGAGTTTGTCGTGCAGAATGGGGTGTTGTACGCACTTGAAGGCCGGTACTGTCCGAAAAACCAAAAATCAGTTTTGACTACCTTTTTATTTTTCCAATAACACCTCGCATTTATATAAATAAATGTTGCAATTTTAACCTTAAAAACAAAACATAACACTCTTAACTGGATGATTAGAAGTTCCGAACACCACACTCTCAATTTGTTCTACTTAAAATAAATAAAGGGTCCTTTATTTATTAAGAATATAGATAAACAGTATCTATAGATGTTCGTAATTATAATGAAACTAATGAAATTAAGAGACTACGATCTTCTCTTATAAATAAATTAGTGTGTTAATTTTATTTTAGTTTCAAGATGTGAGATTGAAAGTTTATCATTGAAATTATTATATAATCTAACCAGTTTAGACTTTGGAGATTCTCTTAAACTAAACAAGAATCTTTTAAGTAAAATAAAATAAAATAATTATGTAGATTTGACGAATATCAAACCTTACTAAAATCAATTGAGTACTCCATGGTCTTTAAATTAAACAGTGGAAAGTCCCTTTATTTTGTTATTTATTTATTTATGGTTTTTTTTTTCTGAACAGTGGAAAGTCCTTCCTTGTAACATAAAGTTACATTCAATTATAAATTGACACGTGGTATTTTATTTTTTTAAAATTATTAAAACTTTATTTTTTTATGTGCTTATAAAATGAAGAATATGAACTTAGGTGCACCTAAATACTTTTATTAATATGATATGGAGTTCCTTATATTACTCGAAAGTCCAACTCTATTTGTAACTTAAAGTATTTATAAAATTCTACCTACAGTATCGAAATCTATTAATATTTATTTTTTTTATAGGATATTTTCAAATATAGCAAAATGAGTTAAACTATTTACAAATATAGAAAAATTTTAGTGTCTATTAACGTAGACTTCTATCTAGACTGCAATAAACAGTAGAAGTTTATCGCAGTCTATTGTTGATAGATAGTAAAATTGTTCTATTTTGTAAATAGTTTGATCTATTTATAATAATTTTTTTTACTAAATAATGAATTCTACTTAATTCAAATAAATAAATTGAATTAAATAAGTCAAAACGAGCATAATTTAACTGACATATAGATATAGCTATAATTAAGAGGGTCATAGTTCAAGTCTCCTATTACTATTGTACTAAAACAAAAAATAAATTCCACTAATATTTTATATTTTGAAGAAAGGAAAACACTGTGTTGTATTATTTAGAAACCTTTTCTCTTAATTAATAAACCAATAAAAAAATTCACAAGAGAGAGTAGGTGGATTTTTTTTTAATTAAGTTGTTAAAATTAAAGTTAAAAAGGTTTAAATTAATTTTAACAAATAACTAGATGTAATTATATAATAAATTCATAAATATATTGTTAATTTAGCTTTGAAATCGAGTGATAGGAATCCATCACGCATAAATGTTTTTTCCACCCGATTATTAACCCTAACAATATTGCCCGCTAGCAAACTCAGTAAATATAAATACCAAAGAACCTTAAAAAAATCAAGAGTAGTCAGCATAATTATACATAACAAACAAAGATGAAAATCTCACTTCTTAATACGAACTATTATATTCACTTAAATCCTTTGTTTTATAAAAAATAATAATAATAATAATAATAAGGATGAATACTTTAGTTTAAGAGGTGGAGGTGGTCCAATCAACTTAATGATCTGAAAACCTTAACCGAATCGAACTTAATTTTGTATTGATTCAATCCATTTCATAGATTTTCCAGTAATTTAAAAATAGATCAAATTGCAGAAAGAATCCAAATATAAACTAAACAGAGTTTCTTTTCTTCTCTTCTCCCCCCCCCCCCCCCCAAAAAAAAAACTATATATATTTCTTTGGTAAATTAGATCCTGATCCGGATGAAGTCAAATTCCAGATCCGATAAATTGACCGGACTTGACCACGTTTTTCAAAACAAATTAAAAACGAGACGAGAATGGTGCGATCGGGTCGGATCTGACCCGATTCAACACCGTCGCTATCACCAACCAGAAAGTCCGGCCGCCGTGATCTCCGGCGAAAAAAAGAACCAAAATAGAGAGAGTAATATAAATGGGCAAAACGAGGACGCATTGAGGAAGAAATAGAAGAAAGGCAATACCTTGTAAGGATCCATGGCGGTGGAGGAAGAAAGAGGGAGAAACAAAAGAGTTCTAATTGGGAAGAAAATGGAAGTAGTGTAGAAGGAAGTGAGGGAGAAGGTGGGGTTTTTATGCTTGAACTTCAGCACTTTGCTCTTTGCTCTTCTTTTTTTTTTTTTTTTTTTTTTTTTTTTTTCTTTTTTTACCGACAGTTGATTTAGTGTCGTTTTGGGGTTAAAGAAAAGTCGACAAGTCGAAGGGTCAAACATAGTTATCTATTGTCTGAGGAGTAGGGCCCATTTTGTGATCGCAATCCAGTGGAAGCCAATAAGGAGGTTTGAGGAGCGTGGAAAAATGGGAAGATATTTTTGGAGGGTGTCCTTGTCCATGTCGACATGTCGTTTTCCCATTCCATCGTTCCATGAGAAAGAAGCAACTATTTCTCAAATTTCCACTATACCAGGGCCAATTTGTCATTTCTCAATCATATGTGGACCAACTTTCAAATTACTCTATCCTTTAATTCAAAATTCGACCACCATATGCTTCGTAATTCATATCTCTATGTGGTTTCTACTCTATGATTTCCTTTTTCCTCTTTGATTCTTCATATATGGTAAGTTTCTCAAATTTACCTTCTGTATTCAAATTTGATTATTTGGCTTAAAAAATAGGGGTATGTGCTAACTATTGCTAGACTATTCTCTTGTTGAATTGTTATGAATTGTTATTTTCTTTCTTACGTTGATAATTGAGAAGAAATTATATGTCACACATGATATGGTCTTGCATTAAGAACTTTGTCAAGGCATAGACTAACTTAAGATAATATGTTTGGTTGTTGATTTGAAGATACGAAGTAGAGTTTTATTTTAGTAAATTTATACCATGTGGTTGATAGGATATTTAAAAATTGAATCACATGGTTGAAAATGTGTTCCATAATATATTTCTAAATCATAGAAATATTTGTAGTTATATTCAATTAATTATTTGGTTGAATTTTGATTATCTTGTATAATTATTATTTTACAATATCATTTATGATATATGATAAGTTAAAAATAAATCTTAATTTAACATTTGTAACATGAAATGTAATTTTGCATTTTAAATTTTAAATTCAAAATCGGGTTATATTGAAAGGTTGTTATTAAAAAAAACAAACAAACAATTTGTTTTTAAAATTTAAGGGTTTTTGTGGTAAGAAATTTGAAAATAGAAGTTTGAAAACAAGAGATTTAATGAATACAGAGTTGGATTTCATGTTTTCATATATGTGTTTGATAACATATTCAGAAATTAGATTCTAATTTAAACAAATGTTTAAGATGTGTTTGATACTATATTTATAAATCATAGAACTAATCGTAGTTACCTACTAAATTTTAGTTGATAATAAACTATTATTACTTTATTTATGAACATGCTTTATGTTAAAAAAAAAATTGCATAATTATTATTTTGTAATATTATATAATTTAGAAAACATTTAATACATATTTTAATCTTTTAAAAAAATGAATTGAGTTTATAACATTACATACTGTAATTTTAAACATTTGTATCTTTATTTAATATAATTCTGCATTTTAAAATTTAAAATCTCGATACAATAAAAATACAGTTTAAATCACAGAATTTGAATATAGTTTTCAAAAACAAAATCTACATGACATGTCAAATATATTTTTATTAAACTCAGTTAATTTAAAAAAATATAAAACAAAACCTGATTACCCTAATCTACCAAGCATATATTTGTTGAATTTATTTTAGATAGTTAAATGTGTCGTAAAGAAATTATAACCTTATTCAAATATTTTTTTAAAATAATTATATGATCATATCAATACAAAAATAAAAAAATAAAGAAATAAAAAAGAGATATGACAGCTGAAAGAAAATGTAATTTTTCTTTTTTTTTGATGGGGAAGTCGTTTATGGACGGGTAATTCAAGCTACAGGTTGATGATGTATTGATATATCCTGAGAAAAAATAATTTAATGATTTATTAACTTTTAATGAAATGACTTCCTTAAATCAACCATTTCATAAGATTAAGAAATTTGATATTTATCTAAATATTAAGAATACCATTTGGTACAGTAGCGCATAATAATAAATATGGCAATTTAAAAGTAAAAATAATAATTAATAAATATCTTTTATTTTCTGGATTTTCCGCCAACTAGATATAAAGTAAGCTATAATATTATTAAATACATAAAGTTGGTGAGGTGTCTATTGGGCAGCGGACCCACCCACATTTGCCCATCCTTCTTATATTCCTATCCACATTGACAGCCAAAATAAAAGGCTACTTGGTCCAACTAGTAATGCTCTATAATTGAATTGCGGTGTCCAATTATGTATTATAAATTAAATTACAAATTTAATCCTAAGTATAAGATTTTATATTACCATTTGATAACTATTTTATACAATTTTTTTTTTATAATAATGATTTCTATTTTTTTTATATAAAATAGATGTTAAATAAATGTCAAAATTATTAATTCTCACTTTTCATGGTAGCCAGTATATTTAAAGTTTGTTTTATTAAAAAATTTTAAAGTCCAAGATTAAAATGGTCGAAAAATGTGGATAAATTAACATTATTGTTATTGTTATTTTACAAATTACAACCTTTTATGACAGTGTGTTTTATTGAAAATGACCCAACATTAATAGAATGATATTGTTTTTCAAAAGATATTAATAAATTAAAATTATTATATTATATTTTTTTATTCTTCATTTCATTTATGGTTAATATGTGCATTTAAAAATATTGACAATGTATTATAAATATGAATTAAAAAAAATAAGCAAATACATAATTTTTTAACTAAGTCAGTCAAGTAGAAAATTCTTTTTTAAAAAATTAATTTTTTATTTATAAAAAATACATAAAACTGAAAAAGTCACCAAAAAAAAACTTATTTTGGTTTTTAAGAACGACAAAGAAACCAACCAACAGTTACTTCAGACATGTCCTTTTTTAAAATTTTTAGTTTAAGAAACAAAAAAACACAGAATAATTATAAAAAATGTTTTTAATTTTTTGTTTTTGAAAAACAGAAAATAAAAAACAGTTACCAAACTTGTATAGTTTTTATTTTTTGAAAACTAAAAATCAAAAATAAATTTTCAAAAACTAAAAGCTAAAAAATAAATAATTCTCATTTAAAAGCCTATACTTAACTTTTTTAGATTTCCAGTTTCATTTCATGAATTGAAATATCCCTAAAGATATTTTATAATGTTACTGCTGGTAGTTTATTATCAACAACTTCAAAAACATTTCTAAGGTAAAGTAATCATATCATCATTTAAATCCATAAATTAAAATTTGGTGAGACGTTCCTTTCAGCGACCCACATATTTGTCCACATGTTGGACCCTATCTATCTACATATCAACAGTAGGATGATCATAATAGATCACAAAATTAGTTACCATATTTTTAAATGTGCCATGCAAATAAATAATTTATAAATATGACATTTTTTAAAAAAAAAAAAATTCTTTTAAGTTTATTATTGGTGTACCATTTATATAGTCAATTAGTGATTAATCTTCCATCATTCATATGATCTAACGATGATTGACCTCTATTATTTATATTACACAAACATCCAAGTAATAATGTTAACAACATATTTATCAGGGCTTATTTGGATTGACTTGAGAAAAAAAGATTTTTCAAAAAATTCATTTTTATTTAAACTCTTTTAATAAAAATTGTTTAAAACACACTTCAAAATTTATTTTGAGTGTAGTTGTCGAACACTCTAATTTTTCTAAAATGACTTATTTTTTAAATTAAACACTTGAAAATGTATTCCAAACACATTGTAGAATCAAAATTTAAATTACTTTGGTTGTTATACTTTTGGTTTTGAGTTTTTTTTTTAATTATACTTTTAAAATATTTATTTTGGTCTTTGTTGTTTCAAATTTTATTTTTGCACTTTCAAAATATTCCATTTCAAAGTTGTACTTAAAAAATAGTAGTTCATTTAACACGTGCTATGCATGTGGTTGTTCTACCTTATTTTATCAAATATTATAATTAATTTTATATAAGAAAAAGGAAAATTTTATCTTAAATGACAAAACTACTAAAAATATTTCAAGTAATAACAAAATACAATACATTGTCTATCGCAGATAGATAGTGAAATTTTACTAATTTTTTAATATTTTGATTCTTTTAGCTATATTTGAAAAGAGCCCTAAAAGATTAATATTTAATTTAAAATTTTGATTGTGTGTCAATTACTTTAATCATTTTATATTTTAAAAATAAGCATTTACGAAGTAATTTTTTTTTTCTAAGTAGAAATTGGGAATCATGATTATTAAAACTCAATCCTATTTATTAAATAAAATAGCTTATAAGAAACAACGTATTTATATGATTTAAAATTACCTATAATTTTCTAATTAATATAAAACAATCAAAATAAAATAAACTTTATGCTTTTCAGAATGAAAGAAAATTTTTGATTATTTAATATAGAACAAATAAATATTAAGAATGATTGTATTGACCAACCAACGTATATCAATATCAGGTTTAGTTGAACGAAAAAACTAGGGTAAATGAATAGTAAAAGATTTTTAAAATCCAATTTTAAATAGTTTTAATGTATATCAGTATTGAATTTGGGTTCTCTAGAAAATAAAAATATCATAATAGCATCGATATGTGATAAGAAAGAAAAAGGAAAAAAAAAAAGAATGTATCGATGAAAATAATATTATAAAAAAGATACGTTTTCACAATCAACGCCAATTTTTAAACTTCAAATGATTTTCGATGGTTTAAAATGTCTTCCATTGTTCACTCGTTGAATTTGCATAACTTTTTCAATCTATTTTTTTTTTTGAAAAAAGTAACTCCAATTCTTTTGCAGGATTTAATTAATCTTAAAAAAACACAATGATATAATATATATTTATGATATGTAGAAGAATGCATCAATTTTTGAAATATATATATATATTCACACACACAAACACATACTTGAGTTATTCTTCACATGCTTTTATTTTAATTATGTTTATCTTTCTTAAGATAAATTTAACTTTTTTCTCACCCTTCTACTTATTTCCACAATTTTCTCTCTTCTAACCTATTTGTATGTCTTCTCTCACTTCCACATTTATCTCTCCCACCCATCCATAAAATTTTTCAACTTTCCATTCTCTCTTAACCTAACTAAATAAATTATTCTTAATATCAATCAAATTTTAGTATAAAAAGTTGCTTATTAAATATTAGAATTCTAAGACTTTCTGAATATAGTTATAAACTATGACAAATTTTTCAATTTCAAATACTTTATTTTTAATTTTTCAATTCCCTTATCGAAGGAAATTGAGATTTAATGACATTTAAAAACTATCACATTTAAAATTCATGACAGTTATTTTCAGTTATTGTATCCCTTGTAAAGGTTGAAAAATGTCATAATTGATTAAGTTTAGTGTTTTCTTTGTTAATTAATTTAATAGAATTAAAAGAATTGTAATTAATTAAGTTTCACTATTTTTTCATCGCTATTAAAATTAATTTTAAAATTTTACTACATAATTATTTTAAAAGTATTTGCAATGTGTAGGTGTTTTAGGGCTAATAATTAGGACAATTAGTTTTAAATGGCAAAACTATTGAAAACATTTTCAAATACAGCAAAAGGTCATTGTCTATCACTTATAGATAATGATAGATTATAGTAGTATATCACTGTCTGTCACTATCTATCATAATATTTTATTATATTTGTAAATATTTTGACTAGCCAAACGAAAAGCCATTAACTGAATTTTTGCCCATTACGACACAAATTTTCCCACCCTCGTTGTCGCTCTTAAGGTCCCAACAACACTATCTAGGAACGTAATTGTATTGAATTTGGTTCTACAAGTTGAATTTTGGTGGGTCAACAAATAATATAGAATTCAAATGACGTACACTTTCTTCTTCAATTATTATTAATTTTCTTTTAGTTCAACTACGTGTCTTGTGAGGAGATTCTATCCTCTAATCTTTTGGTTTGAGTTTTTTTTTTAAAAAAAAATTATTTATTTTTGTTCTTATAATTTTTCATTCTTACTAACATTGATAATTTTCTCAATTTCGTCATTTTTTATTTTCATTTTCATGATATATGCCTAATTTGGTATAATATTCTTTTTTTTTTTTATATATAGTTATAACTAGTTTCATTGACTTGTCTCTTCTCTATTTAGTACAATAATTATTGAATTCATACTTTTGACTTTTTTAATCAAGAGTCTACATCTTGTGAGTTGAACTAGAGAGCAAATTGAAACAAAACTCAAATCTCAAGAATAAAATTGTAGCATTTAAAACTTAAGGAGTACAAATATAATATTTTGAAATTTAGAGACAAAGTGAAAAATATATCTAAAATGTAGGACAAAAAAGGTAGTATGCCCTTAATTAAGCTAAAACCTTATAGAATTTTGGATACGCAAAAAATGCAAACCTAATTATATAAGCATAAACATAAACAGACCAAATTTTAGTTTAGGTTAGCATTGTACGAGTTGCATTGTTTTACCTTCAGTTGAGAATCCCATCTTAAAAAAATCAAGAGACCTCACACTTTTAATAAGATAGATGACATGGACTACTCCTCTCATTACCAATTGGTTTTGAGATGCTTGATTAACTTCTCTCTTCTGATCTATGTTTAAAGTCATAAACACAACAAAGTTTAAAGTCATAAACTAATCACATGCTTGATTAACTTCTCTCTTCTGATCTATGTTTTTGTGATGTAAAAATTTCAAAATCTGTCAATGAATCCTGAAAACCCATGTTGCAACTTAAAAAACAAACTCGTCAATTTTTAGAATATTTTGGGGGGTCAAATATTATTTTAGGATGTTTGAGAGAAAAAGAAGTATGAGAGCATGTAATAAAGTAGGCAAAAAATAATTGGAATTGTCCAAAAATTGAAAACTTTGACGTTTGCAGAGAGGATTGGTCCACATCGACAAGACAACACTTAGGGCCCCTATAATAATAATAATAATAATAATAATAATAATAATAATAATAACCTAAGTCAATTCGGAATATGCCTTGCGTCCTTCCAATTTCGATAACATAATTACAATTATATTTTTTTTAATTTTTAAAATTAAACCTTCCAAATTATATAAATATTAAAATTAGCTCAAATTGAACCTTCCAATTTATTATAATTGTATAAATGGTAATATTTGTATAAGTTTAAGTGTTTAAATTTTACCATTTATGAGTCTAATTTCTATAATTTATTAGAAGTTTGAGAGTCCAATTTTAACATTTGTTGGAGTTTAAGGGCCCATTGTTTGTTATCAGTTTTTGCAATTTACCCTTTTTTACATTTTTAATTTTCAGTCATTCAATTTATTTATTTTTTTTTCTAAAGTTTAACAAATTGGAAAGGTAAAGATTCGACCAACCAACATTTCATATCTTGATCGTTCAAATACGTCCATTGATAGATGGAGTACATGTCGTGTCAGTATCAATCAAATTGTTTTATAATAAAATTGAATTCTTTAAAATATTAGAGACAACATTGAAAAATTGTATAAATCTTAGTGACTAAATGATTATTTTAACTTGATATTTTATCAAACATAGTACTAATGTGATATGATTTTATATTTTTTAGAACGATAAAGAGTATATATATATATATATATATCAATTGAGGTGTGATCATTTGGAGAATAGAAAATGATTTAACTTAAAAAAATAAATGGCATATATATTATTTATGAATTATGGTAATGGTTATAATGGTCCTAAGAGCTTTTACAAAAATTCAACCATCCAACAACTTGCATGAGCGGGACCTCCATTACCAATACCTACTAGTGAAAGAGGTTCTTGAAGAGCAAGGGTGTGCTAGAGAGTGATAGGAAGAGTTTTTTTTTCTTTTTTCTCTTTTTTTTGCTTTTTTCTTTTTTAAAAAAATAAATAGAGTGTGGATAGATTTTTTCCCCCAAAGATTTGTGGCCGCACAAAATAAAACTAGATTAATTACAAGAATAGACCATTTAGAGCCTATAATTTAAAAAATGTCAGAAGTCTTAAAAAATATTTAACTCCCAACCATATTTCAAATTACTACTATACCAATTGTAATGTCGTTGTAATTAAAATTTTGAAAAAGAAAAAAATAACTGAGTTATATTTTCTATATCGGTTGACTTTTCTTTGATTGATGTGGGAAGATAAAGGGTCCATTTTGATTAACTTAAAAAATAATTGTCTTTCAAAACAATTATTTTTATTTAAACACTTTTGATGAGAATGGTTTAAAATAAGAACATTAATGACTTTCAAAATCCATTTTGGATCATTGTCAAACATATTTCTTTCAAAATAACTTATATTTTAAATTAAACATTTGAAAATATATTCTAAACACATCCAAACAGTGATAGAAGGAAAAATCAACCGTTATGGAAAATATAACCCATTTATTCTTTTTCGTTTTCCAATTTTCAAATTTTAATTACAGAACTACCACAACGGGCAATAGCAATTGTTGGGAATTACCCACATTGGAAAATTTTAGAAATGATGAGAGGTGTATATATATAAACACTTTCTAAGGTCTTGTAAAGGTGGGAAGAGAGGAGGTGTGTTGTTACCATTGTTTGTTTGGGCTTGGGACAGTATCATCTTCATTTAATTTTGGGGCAAAATTGCTTTCAAGGCCCATAAAATTTCAAATGGGATAAAAAAAAACAGGAAAAATGCTACGATAAAAAAAATTGTTCAAAATGAATTTTTAACACAAATTATAATTCACTCTTATTTAATCAATAGTGCAAATAATATATATTAAACGAAAAGAGATAATCATTAAGGAAGAAATTATGTATTATTGTAGTCGAAGCACCAAAATATTATACATGGAAGTAACTAAAACCAATTATATCATTGAAATATAAAAATCAACAACTCAAGAGTGAATTTAGAATAAAAAATCTAATAAGATTGTTTAAATGAGTAAAAGCTCTTTTGATTGGGTCGGATCTAATTTTTGTTATTAATTTTAAAGTCTATTTTATTATAACTAGCTTATAATATTGGCAAATTTATAGTTGTATTTTAATATATAGAAAAGATAAAAAAATTTTAATTCATGAAATAATCTTTTACCTTGGTTTGACCCAAATATTTGTAACTATTTGAAGAGAAGGTAAAATAGGAATTTATGAAACTTTAAATGGCAAAGGACGATGAATGTTGATTCAAATATATATCTCCACTGTTAGATTGATGGTGGTGTTTCATATCTATGATATAGATCACATCCATAAACAAAAGAAAATACCATATCGTCATGTAACCACTCTAGCTCGAATAGTTGTAATGGATGATGTTTCATATCTATGGTTTAGATCATACCTATACGCAAAATGATACACCACTTTGATTCAAAAAGTTAAAAAAAAAAAAAAAAAAAACAAAATAAAAAATTATTGAAATACGTAAGGACAAAATAGAGATATAAAGATTTTTTTCTCGGAGCTTCTTATATATAGTATAAATGATTTCATAGCTAGTTACGGACAGAATTTGAGTATTTAATAGAATTTTGATATTTCACATCTATAAGTAGAGATAATTTTTTTTAGATCAATACAAACGTAAAAGTAATGGAGATTGAACCATCAATATTTAAAATGATAATATATATTTTCGCTACCAAACTATGCTAAAATAGAAAAATTTAAATGGTCAGTTGGAAAGTAAAATTTTTAATTTGAAATACTCTTTCTAAACACAGTTGGAAAAAACACAAGTGAAGAAATCCCTCTAAAAAGCTCCTCAAATTTTTTAAAAATGTCCATAAAATTTTCAAAAATACTTTCTGATTATGTAACAAAATATCATTACAAATTTTGAAGAAAAAAAAATTATATATTTAATGAATCTAAAATACTTTTTGCAGAGTTGAATTGGCAATGTTAAAAAGAAAAACATTTATTAGTCATTCAAAGTTAAAAAAAAAAAAAAAAAAAAAAATTGTCACAAAATGTGATGTAATTAAATATATTAAAATTTTCATAGTCCCAAGTTTGTTTGGTTTGTTTTGGCGAATACTTTGAACTTGAAACAAAAAAACAAATTAAGAAAGTTTAGTGAAAGAGTGTTCAAACGATTCCCTACGCAACTTGACTGAACTGGAGGGTTGGATTCAAGCTTTGCTTTGGTGGTGTTACGGCCAAATTCAACCCATGTGCTTTGACTTCTTCACAAACATTATATAATTTGGATAAGGGAATTTCCCTTCAACTTTATCCTATCCGTTTATCATATCCATTATCCCTTTCTGTTTTATTTAATAATCACATTTCTATATTACTAAATAAACCAAGTTTAATTATTTTAAATGATACCACCGGTTAAAAATATTTTTAAATATAAAAAAATATCAATATTATTATTTATCAAATGACTATTATCTCAAATAGACAATGACGTTTTCTTATATTTATAAATATTTTAGCCCATTTTGTTATATTCAAAAAAACATTCCTTAAATTAAAATATATATTTTTTTAATTTCTTACTAATATTCTCGTAATGAAAAAAAACCTCTAATTATCTTTTTAATTTTAAATTAAAATATTTTTTTTTATTTTTAATATAAAAATTCTATTAATCTTCTTTTGGTTAAAAAAATATATATTTTTTAAATTTTATTGGGATGATTCTTGATTTCATTTTTTTTCAAATTTAAATATTTTTTTTTATACAAACTTATTATTCTTCGGTAGATTTGCAATGATCTGATCTTCTTAATTTCAAATTTTAGTTCAAAAAAATATTATTTTTTCCAGTAAAGACAATCCTGAAATATTATCTTTTTGTTGATCAAAATTTCTAGGGATGCACCAAATTTGAAGATAGAGAGAAAAAGAAAAGTAGAATAGCATGTAAAAAAATAGTATTATAAACCCCTACTCATTAGTGTGCATTTACCATTAAATTTTTTTTTATAAAAGCATAAAATAAAATAGTAAATTATAGTAAATCACTCTCTTTCTTTGTTGCTTTGTAAACCTCTAAATTATTTAAGCTTTGAAAAATTTCTTGAACCTCGAGAGCAAGGATCTTCTTCTTTGTCTTCTTCAATATGTGAGGTAGGTAAATTCATGTGTGTTTACTATCATTTTAAAAAGAAATAGGAAAACTACAAAAGGATGTAAAAGAAAAATAATTTAGATTAAATCACTTCATATTTTTACTAAATTGAAAAGTGAAAAAATTACAATAAATCACTTTCTTCTTTGTCACTTTATAGACCTCTCAATTGTCTGAATATTAAAACATTTACTAAACTTCGAGAGCAATGATCTTTTAAAAATAAAATCTACTTTACAATTGAGTTGTGGAAGATAGTATATACCCGCAAAAATCAAATCTAAAAATAATTTAAAAAGATATTAAGGGGAAAAAAAGTGATTATAAATTGTTTAATCTCTATTATTAAAACTATCTCATTTACCAATATAACCATCAAATAAAAGGGATGAAAGGAAAGTTCAAAATTTCTCCCCTTAAATTAGTTTTAGATAGAATAGATATGAAAGATTTTGATAAAATGTTGAAAATTTTAATATTACAAAATAAAATAGATTAAATTTTTATTTTTAATTTTCCCCCTCTTTAGCTTATCTTCATTTTTTATTTCGTCTCTAGGGTTTTAAAAAAATAATAGTTTATTTTAGTTGCTTAAAATTGGATTAAGCAAATTATTAGTACTCATTTTCGTTGAAGTACTCGATTAAGAAAAAAAAAATGTGACGTATTACTCATTTTGTAGTTGAATTGTTGGATAAGACTTTGTAAGCTTAACTTTTGAGTTGTAATTAGAGTGGGGATTGAGGGACAATTTTGGCATTTTATTTCCATAATAAAGATGAAATAGCCCAACTAATTACCAACTGATGATTAATATATAATATCTTGTAAGAAAATTAAAGGCAGTGGAGCCCTTAGCTTTGTTGGAAGTTTGTGGTGTAACAAATTATAGATCTGATCTTCAATATATGAATATGTACTCTTCATTATTCTATTAATATCTTTATCTTTATGTTGAAAACAATCGAAATTTTTGTTTACTTTTATCATAAGATGAAATCAAGAATGGAAATGGGTTTCAAAATTCAATCCATTCAAATCATAATAATATTCCTTTTGATATTGTTTGTATGATGTTCTTTACTTCCATCTAGAATTAGAAATGAAAATCTATAATTACCTACCAAAATATTGAATTTTCATATTTATAATCAATTAACTAATTGAATAAGATGATAATTATATTATATTTCACTCTTCTAATTCAATTTTCAAATTTTAATCTTGATATAAATAATTTTAAAAGAAAAAACTCACTAATATTTTTCATTGAGATTGTGGTTTTGTTGAAAGATCAATATCTACCATACAAATTTAATTTATGGAAAAATATATTTTTGAATCCGAAGTTTTGAGCCTAGTTTTCATTTTGTCTATAAATTTTAAAATCTTGTAGTTTTAGTCCATGAATTTTGACTGAGTTTAATTTCAATTTAGTCTCTAAAATTCAAAATGTTACAAGTCTACCTTTGAGGTTTGAGTTTTGTTTCAATTTGAACCTTAGGTTTCATAATTTAAGCTTACACTCTGTTAATGTAAAGTATTTCGTGGAACCAGGAGGACATAAGACTGATTGCAATCTAAAAGGATTTTTGATAGAATGTTCCTATCCCACCATTAATCTTGATTTTTACTAAATACTCTTTTTTTAGTCTTTAGTATTAATGTCTATTAATTAATTTAATAGAATTATAATTAATTAACTTCTATATTTTTTTTATCAATAATAAAATTAATTTTAAATTTCACTTCGTAATTATTTTAAACTAATTAATAGACATTAACACCAAATATTGAAGTGAGTATTTAGTTAAAAAAAGTTAATCAAGGCTAAAAGCTTAAATCTTGAACTTAGGAATCAGACGGAAACAAAATTCAAATCTCAAGGACAAAATTATAGATGTTCACGACTTGGTTCGGTTTAATTTGGTAGCCAAACCAAACCAAATAAAAAATTTTGGTTTTGGATATATACCAAACCAAACCGAACCATTTATTTAGTTTGCAACACAAATATTCAATTTGGTTTATACATATATGCCCTATTTGTATTTGCCATATATATAATATGAACTTCTTTAGCACTCTCAGCACCTATAAGGATTCCCTCTGTAAACAAGTCTTCTAGTTATGGTATTAGAGATATGCCCAATTCGTTTTTGCCATAATATACCCGAGTTTTTATTCAATTTTCATTTATACCATCTGATGAAACATGTAAAGTCTTTTTTCTTTTTATTTTATATTATTTTATTTTATTATTATTTCTTTTTTATTGAAAGGAACATTGTCAAGCATGTATAAATTATCAATCAATGAACCAGTGCCAATAATATCTCAATTATGAGAAAAAAAGAAATGAAAACTTAAATTATTAATACCTCAAGGTGCTTGAGTTTAATTTGTATTTGGCGTTTTGGGTTTTCAAAAAAAATATTTAGTACTTTAATTTTTTTAAAAAAAAAGAAAAAAGAAAAACGATGATGGAAAAGAGTGTTGAAGATAAACTGTCTCACCAAAAAAGAAAGATTCTTTTTTAAGCCAGAAAGATTTTTTTTTTTTAACTAACGAAGTGACCATGTTGAGTACACAAGTAGTTTCTCAAAGTACAAGTGAAAATTTCTACACTAGGATAGTATGAGAATTTTTTTTATACTTCTATTTAGTGTTTGTCATGTAAAAAGCTTTTAAGAATTATGTAGAGTCTTTAGAATAAACATCTAATAAATTAACAAATCATTTAATGACGTGATAAATAATCAATGGAGGTAGTATGTACTACCATAGCACTAGAAATTTTCCCTCAATCATTCAATACAATATAGCCTTTTACCTCAAGGCTCAAACAAACAAACAAAAATACTTAATATAATAATAATAAGAGCCGTTTTCAAATATAACAAAATAGGTAACTTAATTACAAATATAGCAAAATGTCTTACCATCATCTATCACCATCAATGATAAACAATGAACTATGTTAGACACTAACATTTTGCTATATTAAAAAATATTTCGAATAATTTTTGTCAATTAAAACAATTACCCTAATAGTAATAATAACAACACCTTTAAAACCCTCCAATGGAAAGACAGGGAAAAAGAGAGTAGTCAAACAAAATTATAAATACAAATAAAATTTAAAAGAAAAAAAGACAACCAACAAAGTCGAAAAGGAAACACAGTTCAAATCCCTCCCTAAATTCATCTCCCAAATAAGGGGGGCTCTACTTGGGGAGCACCTCAAATCCAATCCTTGAAAAAAAAAGAAACCCAAAAAAGTTTAGAGAAGCTTAAAATCTACAACTTGATTCATCTTTGAGATCCTTGTGCAGATCTGGAAAAATGAAAGAAAATATATGTATTGAATGTATGATCCTATAAGCTCCCAACAAATCAAGAAACTCAAGATCTACCATACATATATGGCATAAATCCTAGTCGATACAATTCCAAACTCTTCTCAAATTATGAGCACAATTCTTATGAGAAAATTCAAATTATTTAAATAGAAGATATCACATTTGTTGAGAAAGTTACCAGGAAAAGGAAGACAAGAAATGGGAATTCTAGCATAGTGGCCTACCTACAAAACAAGCCTAGTTGGGGGGAAATGACACCCTTCTAAGGAATTAGGAGATCCATTTTAGCAAGAATCATGGAACCTTCTACTAAGCAGCTACTGCAACTTGTTCTTGCTTCTTACTAGCTACTTTTGAAGGATTTCCAATGTCTTCTGGTTTGTCAACACCTTGGATATCGATAATCCTCAACTTTGTTAATTCCTGAGATAGTAAACAGTGCAAAAAAAAGGTCACCCATCAGATAACTTGAATAAGAAACTCTTTCATTCTTTCTAGTTTGGATATACCTGGCGATGTCCTTTGGTTCTGCGGTAATTCTTCCTCCTTTTTTTCTTGAAGATGATTACTTTTGCATCTAATGCCTTTTGAAAGAGAGGAAAAATCATTCAGGTTACAATTGAAACACAAATTTGAGAATGACTTCCAAGAAAATATGTGGTTGCCGGTTGGTAATTTGGAAACAAAAGAAGAGGAAAAAAATAAAAAAGCACAAGGGGAAAAGAAATTTTTACATTCGAAGAACAACCATAGAGAGAACACAGTTTATATGATGAGATCATAGCATATTAATTGAACCCATGACCCCTTAGCTCTTTATTAAGATCAAGCCTCCTATTTACCACTAGGTCAACCCTACAACATTGTTTTGATCTACCTTGATGCCTGGATATATTGAAAGTAGATAATCTTGGCTAACAAATTGATATTCCTACTCTTTCAGTTCAACATGTACGGATAGGGATTCAAACTTTTGATCTTTTAGTTGAGAGCTACATCTTACCTAGTTGTGTTATGCTCAAGTTGGCAATTGGATCTTTGTTTACATCCATTAATATATAGGTTCCAAATGCAGCTATGACTAGAAGTATATTTTCCAAATTGCACAAAGAACTAGACAATTAGTCCTTAAAAAAGGCATTGTAACAGCCCACGAGAATCACTGGGTAACATCAGTAAAATCACTGGGTAACATCAGTAAAATCACAACAGCAACCAAAAAAAAAAAATCTTACAATATATTGTATTAGCAAAAAAAAAAAAAAAGAAAAAAAAAAAGAGCAAGTAGCACTCTTACATGTTCCTCAACAACTGCTTGAACAACTGCACTTGGAACTGTTGGCCTACCTACAATCGTTTGGCTACTTGAGCCAAGCAAGAGAACCTTATTCAATATCAACTGCAAAAGATAAATACATAAAAGAATACTCATTAAAGCTTGCTGAAGATGAAATACATAGAAGAATTTTAGTCAATAACAGTACAGAAGTTCAACACGGATAATCAAAATCAAGTAGGCATGGTATAACAGCAAACATGAGAAAATCTACATAACAGCATTCAAATCTGACAAGGAAAAACGGCAATAGATATGTCATAAAAGATCCCTTTATGAAGTATCTCACATGTGACTAACAATAAGAACTTGAATAAAAGCTACCAAACGATAGTATATTTTCCAGGTTCTTTACCTAGCTTGAAGCCATTCTTCGTATTAAATAAAATACATCAGCACATATTTTAGCCTCATCTATGACAAGCGGAAAAGTGCAACTTCTCATGTATGTAAAACAATTGCTTCTTAGAAGCTCTCTACTGTATTTTGTCACAATGTCAAAAAAAATCAAAGAAGCTCTTCTATACTTATTCATCTAAAAACTGCTTGACAGCCTGTCAAATTAATGTTTAAGTCGAATCCTTGTACCAATCAAAACAAAATAGCATAGCACAAACTTTAGCTTTCCAAATTACAACCTGGAAACAACAGCAGAATAGAAAAAGTATGAGTACAATCTTAAGTCATACAACACTTCAGTTCTAGGTTCTGAAAGTTGCTCCCAAGTGAAATATTGTGTTTGGAATAACTTATGAAAAAAATTATTTTTAAACTAAATCATTTTTACAAGTATCTATGAAAAAATTAATAGATACAGCCTTACTAATCCGGTTGGATGGTTCATATCAAAAGATTGGGAGCAGGAGACCATGTAAAAAAATGGCCAAAAGCTAGCATGTCTTGTAAAACTGATAAACTAAATCTAAAATATCGATAATGACGAATGGTATAGGGGTTGCAAACCTTGTCATTCACATCACAGAATTTTAATCTCTCAGTAAAAATACTATCTCCATTGCTAACCTTGAATTGGTGTGAGCCAATCTACAAAAGTAGCCAAAAGAAAAGGGTGGATAAATGATAACTGTCGAAGTCCTAATTCATAAAACTTGTTAAGACATGCCACAAGTTTGAACCTGAACGACAGCAAATACAGGCTCATAAGGTTTGAAAAGCCCTTTAGATTGATCAAGTGGCCCTACTACTTTATATCCAATAGCAGCTGCTTCAGCCTCCTTCTCCTCCTTTGTATACTCCTTTTGCATGCCCCTGCTCAACACAGAAATACCATCATCCTCACTACTATCATATCCTTCGTCATTTTCATCTTCATCTTCAGTAAAATCATCTTCATTGCCATTCCGACTATCAGATGAGAGATATCGGGTATGTGACCAGTAGGTACGCAAAGAAGGATCAATTTTAGTAGAAAGGCGGTTTGATATAGAAGCATGTGTATGAAAATTTTGGGAAAGGAAGGAAGGTGCAATTTTCAGCGGGTGGATATACGGCTTGGTGGAAAAAATTCCCGAGGTATGACGAGTTAGTAGTTGTAAACACCGTCTGTTCGCCATGGTGGTGATCCTTATGGCCTTTGATTTATATACAACTCTTACACATACTGCAGCAATATTCTGAACTTCTCGATCTGCCGAAAGAAAATAAAAGCATAAACCCATGTTGGGAACCTCTGAATTTGATCAGCGTGTTTGGATGGAAAAAAAGGAAGAGAAAAATTGGAATTTGTTGTGATTTGAAATCCTGTTTTTTAACAGAAAAAAGTTCTATTCCAAATAGGTCGAAATTTGGAGGATTTCACATTTTGAAAAAAATATGTTTCCCATTTTACCTTATAGGAGATCCTTATTTTTATTTGCCACTCCCTACACCAGTTCATATGCATCAATAATTTTTTCAATATTCAAGCAAACTCCAGGTCTACTCATCCCTTGTTCGTGGATCCTTTTAGGTGTTTCTATTCTGTTTTTCCATGGTATTTTGTTGTTCTTTTTTAATTGAAACAATGTTTTCAATACAGCTTTTTGATTCCAACAAGTTTATTATAGCCAAGTAAATTACATAAAAGTCAGTTTTCTCTTTTTGCTTCCGCAAGTTTCTTGAACATTTTTGTTCCCTTTTATTTATTGATGTTTCGGATTTTTTTCATTTTTATTAATTGATTCAATTTGCTATTTTGCTAATCTTTAGAACTCAAAGACACAGTTGTACAACCCGTAGAACAAACTCTGTTCAACTATTTTCCTAATCTGTGATATATACATTTTCTGTTTTCTGTTTTCATTTGGATTGGTTAAACATTGGTTGAATAAGAAATCAACCAAAAAATAATAATGATGCTTCTACTGCTTTACTTCTTCGTGTGCACAGTAACAATATAAACAACGAAACAATATGAAAAATAGAATAAAAATCAAAACCTCGGGGATCTGAAAACTGGCTGGCGGTGGGCGTGAGGGGCGGTGCGATCTCACCAGCGGCGCAGACTTCGTCGGGAGGTTGAGAGTGCAACGTGCGGCTGTAGTCGCTGAGATCACGTCGGGAAGGAGTGGCGAGCGGCGTGCAGCAGCAGCGTGCAGTGGCTGGTCATGAGAGCGAGGGGGAGAGGGGATGGAGATGTGGCTGGACGTGAAATGAAATAGGGTTTAGGAAAAAGAAAGCTTTAAAAAAAAAAAAAAAAAAAAAAACCGAAAATTGTCTTTTCGGTCCCCTATATCGAAGAATTGGGAATTTGGGTCACAACCTTACTTGGTTGAGTTACGGAAAATTAGAAACTTTAGCTCACCCTATTGCAAATATTTTCAATGGTTCTACCGTTGACAATAACTATTGTCTCGCTCAGTGATCACCTTCACATAATTAATTTTCACAATCAACTTCAATAACCACTTTCAATGAAGATTGCTTTTGACAAAAATTTTGATATAGACCACCTATAATAATCAACGTTGGCAAGGACCACCCTTGTCAATCAACTCTAACGATCACCTAAAGTTATTAACTTCATCAATTACTTCATCAACTAACTTTAATTTCACCAAAAATTTCAGCAAGGACCACCTTTAATGATTAACTTTGGCGAGGACTAATGCCCAGCGACCAAGATGTAGCTCATGATGTGTAGTCCTATAAAGAATAAATAGTCTTTGCCCCCAATGCAAGTACACGCTATCACCTTTCATGCAAAATGCAATTTTGACTCAAGTAATGCAGTTGGTAGTTTAGATATTGAACCCAAGGGAATGGATGTAAAAAAAGTCTAAAATCAATGAGAATTTTCTCAGCAATGCAAATGCATGGTAAACGAAAAAAATTGTTGGGAGATGGTTGGTTATGTGAAACAAATTGAAAATGACAAAAATAAGAGACAACTATAATATGCACATATGCTTTGGTTAGAGAATGTCATCTTTCATGCAAAATGCAATTTCGACTCAAACTTTTGCATGGTGAATTGGATTCAATACCTATTCAACCTTATAGGAAGTATGTTTAGGAGTTTAAGCCATTAAATATATATGCCCATGGTTAATGAGAATTTAGATAAATAAGAACACAATTCAAGATTCTAAAGGTTTTGTCCCATGTCTAAGATTAAAAAAAAAAAAAAAAAAAAACAAAGTTTTATGTTTAAAATATTTTCCTAGACTGCTTTTAAGAAAATAAAGTTTCACTAAACCCTTTTAATATTAGACTCAACTCATAAACTCAATAAAAGCAAACTATGCTATTAAAAGTGCGCAGTTATTTTGTGTGCATGAAAGGTGTATTCTTTTCCTTGGGTATTTAATATTTGAATATCGAGAGGTTAGCTCATAATAAAATAAAGGAAAACAAGTTCCTTCCTCTCTATTATTATTTTGTTGGTGTTTACCAAATGGACGACGACAACAACACACATGTGAGGAAAGACCCTTTACTCCCACTTTCTCCACTTTTACAAATTTCTAGAAGTGCTCATATACATATACGCTCTCACCACTCCTTAATTTTCCAATGTGAGACAAATGAAAAGAGAAACTCCCCATGTGATTTTTGAGCCTTGGGCCTAAGGTGACGTGGGTCATTCCCAACACATATATCCTATCTCTTTTATCACTTATAAATTTCAACGAATATTTGTTCTTTTTCTTCCTGCATTTGTTCACTTTCTTCCTCTAGTTTTTTTTCTCCATTCTTTCATTGATAATCAACAACATATTTTCAAAGTAATTTGATGTAATCTCTATCATTGACTATCATTGATAGATTCCAAATAACATTAATTTATAAATTATAGACTCAAATAACCGATATAGTCTATTGGTGATACCCCATATCATTGATAGAGTTTATTGGTGATATCTCATATCAACAATAGAGTCTGCCCAACGATAGACTCAATTATTGATGCTAATCTATCAATGACATACATCTACCGGCTATAGATTTTGCTAACGATGATAGATGTCTATCACTAATCATCATTGATAGCAATAGCAAAATCTTTAAGTGATATACTCCTATTATGAATGGGCTTTATTATTGACTTTGAGAGTTGGATCTAAGTTTTGCTATATATGCAAATTATTTTGCATTATGTTATATCTACAAATACTTTAGACTTGTCCCTTCTACAAATACTTTAGACTTGTCCCTTAAAAGAAAGGTTAAAAATAATGAAAATGCTAATGGCAACTTGTATTCAATTGATAGAAAAAAGTACATAATTTGTTCTAAGGAGGAATTTAGTAAAACCATAAATAAAATATGAAGGAAAATATGAAATATATACTTTGATTAAAACATTGTTTGGAATCATAAAGTGTAGGAAATGAAATTACAATAGAAAGCAATTCAACTTGAGAGATTTACTAGCAATTCCTCCAATCAACCCAACTTTTTTTTTGTTAGGGATAGTTAGGTCTTAACACCTTAAATCTTTCGATGAGAGTGGTTCGACTACGTACAGAGTAGCAAGAACTCAAGAAGATTACGATAACAAAAGAATAAAAAATGCTTAAAAAAAAAAAAAAAAAAAAAAAAGTTAAGCACCAAGCAAAACTGAGGAATTCCTTGTCATGAGTCCTTGATTTCATGCCCTGTTTATAGCCCCCATGTTAGGGTTTCTTCAATATCTTTTTCAAGAAAATCTCAGAAAACCATACCATAATTTGTTGGAGGATTCTTTCCAAAATTGCTATAATTATAATTTTCTTTCATTTTCTGAATATCTATCCAATTGCCTCACAATGCAATTTTATTCGAAACTATAAGATTTAAAAATGTCATTACTATTGGTTTTTCATTTTTGAAAAAACAAAATTATTTATAAGCATTATGTTGATAAATTTTAGAAATATATTCGCATTATGTTTTTTCTTATTTAATGATTTTTCATAAAAATATGTTGTAAGATTGATGATTATATAAAAAGAAAAAATAGTATCTTATAGACATCAAGTGCAATAGTTACATATAGAAAATTGTAAAATATATTTCAAGTTCTTGAGTTCACATCTCAAATGAGTGTTAAAAATTTTAGAATTTATTTATGTAGTTGAATGGTGGAACAAAAAGTTGATAAGGAAAAAAAAAAAAAAAAAAACCATAAAAATTCATTCTTTTTAGTTTACAAAAAACTGCACTAAATACTCATAACTCAATCTAACTAAAATATATATGCACTTCAAACACAAACTTCTTATACCAACGCAATTCGGCTCTACACCTGAAATACAAACAATTATTGTCAACTTAACCTAACTTTGTACCCTAAATACAAACAATTATTATCCATAGATAATTACTACCTCAATTTGTGTGACAAACGCACTCTTGATTTTGAAAATGTAACCTTTTAGGGTTGTTCAGGTCACAAAGTTGGTTATAATAGTTTGTAATTATTATAATATATGGAGTTATAATAGTACATAGGTAGAGTTGATTGTATTTGAGATACAAACTATTCTAGTCTAGGTTTAGAAAGTTAGTGCTTGAGTGCATACTATTTTAATCTGAGTTTAAAAAATTTGTGTTCGAAGTGCAAATTATTTTAGTCAAAGTTTAGAGTTTTATGTGATTGGGTTGCTAATTTGTTTAACTTGGAATTCTTAAGTAGCCTGAAAAACGGGAGTTAACAACCGCCCCGGCCCAAACATGAGCCTAAAATCTTGTTTCTACGCTCATCAGTCGAGAAAGTTTTCATTGTCCGGCTAGCCCTAGATCTTAATCTTTTGACTTGGTAGGGACAATGCCCTTTGAGGTAGAGTGAGAGGATGAAACTTCAGAACACCTGGATCAAGTCCAAGTAAATGAGCCCTCTTTAGGAGGTAGTATATACTTCTGGACCCATTGGGAAAGGAAGACTCCCTAGCTCGATTTTCGAAAAGCTCTCTTTTGTGTGCCCGCTAAAGGCGCTGAATTTAAGGTTTATGGTTGTTTTTATTTTTTATTATTTTTTTGGGTACTGTATTATACAAGTGCTATACCTTAGGTACCATATTTTGGGAATATGAATAAAAAGATTTGTTACGCCAAATTTTTAAAATGTGTTGAGTTTAAATTATGTTATTCTTTGTTCGTTTGGTCATTTTGGGTTATACCAATATTGTTGAACACACACAAAATACGATATTATGCTAAAAATTCATATAATTGATTAATAAATCTAGGAGTAATAGTTGCTAAGTACAAGCCACCTCGATGACACACAAAAGTATTATCAATTTAGATACATTATACATGACTAAAAGAATTATGGTAAATAATCATTCAAAACCAGTTCAAGAAGAAGGGTTGATCGAATATATTTTTCAAATAGGAGCTTGCAATACTAAAATAAGTTATTATATCATATGAACTAAATTAAAATGTAAAAACTGTTGAAAAGATATATATATATTTTTTTTGGTGATTTCTTATTTCATTCCTAGTTCAATTTTATAAATGACTTTTTTTCCCATATATTACAAATTTTTCTTGCTTTAAACTTTGATGAAACACATGAAACAAGTAATATGTTAGGGTATGTTTGGATTGACTTAAATTATTTTTTTCTCAAAAAGTCAATTCATTTAAAAACTTCTCATAAAAATTGTTTAAAAAAAAAAAAACATTCATGTGTGTTTGGATTCTCCCAAAAAAAATAAAATTCTTATACACAAGTTTCATTGGTTTACTATACATTTTAAGCGTTTCTATTGATGTCAAATTATTATAAAAGAAGACTAAACACTATGAACTGATCGTTAAAGTTGGTCATCGGGGTTAGTTGCATAAATGGTCGTTGAAAGTGATCGTCAAAGTTGACCACTAAAGGTAGTCGTTAGAGCTAGTCGTGAGAGGTGGTCATTCACAAAATTGGAGCATTCGAAGGTACTCTTCATTTTGGAGTTGGTCGCTGACACGTGGAATGATTGTAGACATCGGAGAAAGGCTCTATTTATTTTAATCAGAGGTTGAAATCAAAATATGAGAAGATTTTGGTCTGTAGTAACATTTATAATTCCAATTGAGAGGAAAAAAATTAAGAAAATATATAAAATATAGTAACTTTGAACTCGAAACATAAGCTTGATTGGGCTATAGGGTCAATTTCCCCTCCGTCTTCCTCACCCCTTCTCCCTACTCTTCACGTGGGAACGCCGGCTCCCCTCCATTTTAACAGCTATCAACCCCTCGCCGCCCTTCTCCAGCTCGCATTGCCGCCGCCACCGCGCATCCCTTCTGTTCTTGCCTCAGTCGTCGCCTCTCTCCACCCTCAGTGTTGCTGCACCTCTCTCCTGTTCACTGGTATTCTCCCAATTTCCATTAATATCTTTCTTCTGTCTGCCAACTTATATTACAACTTGTCTAATGAAAAGAAGGAGAAGTCCTCAACATATTTATAGTTTCAGATTACAGTTGGTTTTGATGAATTTTAGATTAAAATCACGGTAGCGAAAAGAACAATGAGCGTTTTGTGAAAATTGGAGCTCTTCCCCTCAAATTAACGGCTCGCCAATGATACTTTTACTGTAACTACGTGTATAGTGCAGTAGTCTGCATTTTATGTGTGTGCCTGTTGAAATGTTCTAAACAGAAACAAAAATAATGAGGACAAAATAGGCATGGATAAAAATTGGAGCTCTCCCCCTCGAATGAACTGATCACCAATGGTACTTTGAATTTACTGAAAATGAGTGCAGTGATATACCATATACGTGTTTTTGTATACCATATACGTGTTTTTGTTTGGACAAGATACGACACTATTCTCTAAAAGATGCTTAAGTATGAAAGATACAAAAGCAAAAATATACCATATATGTATTAAAATGTTCTAAGCAATAACAAAAAATAAATGGAGGGCAAGAAGGAAATATAAAGATTCTTCCTAACATCCACTTTCGTATGTAGTAGAGATTATAGACTTTCCAAATTTTATGGACTAAACGTGTCACTTTTTTAAACTTGATCAAATAGACATCAACAGAAACTCTAAAAAATTTCAAAACTTACGTAAGATTGAGTCAATTTCAAAACTTTTAGGTCAATTTCATCAAGCTTCACTAGCAACGAGAGAAAAAACCGCAACCTCTGCTATGGCCTCCGCTTCTTCCATCCATGTAAAGTCCATCATCAACTATCTGCCAAATTCTGATGCAGCTGAACACTATAAAGTAACTATAACTCTTCACCTTTTTCTATTTTGTACTCTCTTATTGAAATTTTCTATTTGGTTTATGGGAAACGATTGAAATGTGAAAATGAGGGGCCCAACTGATGATCTCTCCTTGCTGATTTTGGTTTCCTATTTTGATGATATTTGGAATTTTTTTACGGGTTTGGTGATGGATCGACCCATTATTGTGTTCTTGATTGGGGTTACAGGGAGTCACTTCCAAAAACTTTCTGGTGAGTTTTGGATTCCACAAGCCACCATTTTGGAGGTGTGGTCAATTGATGGTTTCAAAGAAGTGTTCAATGGACAAAGAGATGGATGTGTCCACATCAACGTTCATTGATGATGTTGGTAAGTTAACTTTGCTTCATGCATAAATTTATTGGAATCATTTTGATTGGCATTTGAAGTTTTGTTTCTTGCTATAGAGTCGGAGGAAGAAGAGCCAAGCATTTCAACTATGATAATGAATTTTGAAAGCAAATTTGATCCTTATGGTGCTGTTAGCACGCCACTTTATCAAACTGCGACCTTCAAACAAGTGAGTGGTTGGAATGATATATAATTAGGTTTAGATATGGTCCCAGATTCTCACTTTTATTTCATATAGGTCTCTAATTTGTGAATATTTTGTTTTAGTTACTAAACTTTAAATAAAAATGCATTTAAATCATTAACCTTAATGGTTTTTACCAGGAAGACTTGGTATCATATATTTTTTTTTTGTTCATTTACTTCATCATGCCCCTACACAACACATGTTGGAGTTACATGTGACAGGTTAGTTGTTGAGTTCCTAAAAAAATTAGGTTTCTTAGGAAACAGTTAATGAAGAACTAACAATAAAGACAAATAATTCTTAACAAAGTCTAGGGATTGAAATTAGAACATTTACAAGTTGAGAGACTGTAGAATATTTGAAATTTTAAGGACCTACAACAGTCTGGACCCAAATAAGATTTAACTTTTCTAATGACTATAAAGTTTCAGTCTCTGAAGCATCGGTTCAATTTATTATTATAGACTAGTCTGATTTTCCATACTCGTACCTAGTCAGGTAGGACGCACTCAGCCACTTGGCTGAATATGAGTAACAGAAAATGGCTACTTGGACGTAGGTTGAGTGGACTTCTCCTTAGCGTCAATCTGTTTATTGCTTTAGACAGATAAGTTTTTCATGAGATTGTTACTAGGATAACTATTTGCTGGAAACTTTGAACTCACTGAAATTCCAAGATCCAAAGTACAATCTTCGATACTAAGACTAATAAAGATATTGTAATTATTGTTGTTTTCTTCTTAGTTTGATCTTTGCTTTTGCATTCTCTGTATTGTTCCTTGGATCCTTATTGACATTGTGAATACCGTGGCTTCTTACTTGATTTCTATTTTTCACTTTGCTATGCAGCCTAAGGCGACAGAAAACGGCCCATATGATTACACCAGAAGTGGAAATCCTACACGAGATGCCTTAGAAAGGTGCATTTTGTCCTACGTCCTTCTCTAGAAAGGAAAAAGGTTACTATTCTGGCACTAATGCAGCTCCCCTCTCACCCCGAAATAATTAAATCCTTGTTCATGTAGCCTTTTAGCAAAGCTTGAAAAAGCAGATCGCGCATTTTGCTTCACCAGTGGGATGGCTGCTTTATCTGCAGTTGCTCAACTTGTTGGAACTGGTGGGTTTTTAGTCCATTTGCATGTCGTTTTCCACTTTTGGATTTCCATGATTATTGTGTTTTGGTTCTTATGACAGGTCTTAGATTTTGTGTTTTCATCATTTTGCATGCGTGACTTCCTTTTCCTACGTTGAACCTTCATGATGGTCAAACCAACTTGTGTACTCCAGTAAACTTCTTAGGTGCTCTGTATTTCTACATTCTATTTGCTTGATCAATCTGGGGACCTCTTTCCCTGGCTTTGACCGCCTCTCTTCTGCCCCCTCAACCAAAGGTTCAAAAGAGAATAAAAAGAAAGGAAAAAGAAGCATTTCAAATGCTTGTAGAATCTTTTTAAGGATATTTGAATTATTTAGGTATTTTATTTTTTATTTTATAAGTAAATCCATTAGATTGAAGAGATTGGAAATTACTAAGGTTCTGTTTTGATATAAAGAAATGAGGTTTCTTTCATTTTGTTTGTTTGGTCACTACCTACAAATCCAAACTATTGATTTATGAGAATTGCAGCTTAGTTTATATTGAAACTATTTTATTATTATTATAAGAAACGGTACTTAATAGGAAAAAAAGGACATTGACATCAAGTTACTAGATCACCATTGTTCATCAGTGCTCAATAAATGGTATTAAAAGGGAAGACTCCCAGCCAAACATTTTCAAAATGAAAGGGTAGGACCCTATTTTAAAACCTAGCTTCAAAACTAAAGGAAAGTGATTCGAGGTTAATCTGGTGAGCCGTTCAACTCTGAATTCTTTAAAAAGATCTGCCCAAGCTATGGAAACAAGAAATCTATCAATTTAGGTCAAAGTAGGTTACTCACGGAGGTTAGATTGCCATTACTGATAGGAATGTTGAACTATCTCATGCTTCTCGTGATTATGGTACTGATAGACTTAGTCATCTAATCACATTAAAGCCTCCCCCAATGCACCAAACGCCTTGACAAAGCTTAGAGAGTCACCAACTTCCTTCCAGAAATCCATCCTACCATGAGGCAGAACACGGCCATAAACACCAATAACCAGCCACCAGTACTATCATTGAAAGAGAAGTTTATAGAAATTGAGAAAGTCACTACAACGAAGTCATTGTCTAAAGTAGTTGATTCTTTGATCTTTCCACATGAGAAGAGCCAATTGAAGATCCTTCTGCGTCTAAGCGAGGGCCCTGGACCTGCTTTCTCACTAATTACTTTAGCCTCAACTTCATTTTAATTTTTCCGAGGTAGGAAGAACCTTTTTATTTCCCTAGCAATATATTATGCTAGCAATGACTGCTTTACGCAGATCTTCCTTTCATTGGGATGGGTTTGATAGATAGGTGTTTCCACAACGAAGCCACCATCTTCCTAGCAAAAGGGAAAACAATTAGAGGGGGCCGGGGCGAGGTTTACGGTCACCAAAGGTTGAATCTTCTAAGGGAGATTCCTCTATTGCAACCATCTCTTTCCCATTTGGAAGCTCCAATCCCTTCTCAATATTCTCTAAGATAGTCTTTGAAGTTTAAGTGAAAGTTCTATGGAGGGTCTTCCTTTACCTAAGAATAGACACTGACATGGGACACAAATACGACATGATACAAACACGGCAACACGTTAAAATGTAGAACACGACATGTTCGGAGCACTTTTTTTTTTTTCTTTCTTTTTTTTAATAGAAAAATAAATATGTGTGCATATTTTGACATATGACATAACGTGAAATATTACCTCTAAACATCAAGATAACAACCATACAATGTTACCTCACCCTGCCATTCCTATCAAAGTTGCATGCAAGATTTTGCAAGAGAGCTTATGAGAGGACGACAGTGGAATGGTGATAGAGAGGTTTATTCGAGGCATGGTCGGGGAGGGAGAGAGAAGAAAGCATAGTTGTAGTTCCTTCTCGGCAGTAATCTTGTTAATTTCTATTTAAATTATTTACTTGCGGTCTCCTTTTGTAACAGGCAAGGAAATTGTTGCTGGTGATGACCTTTATGGTGGCTCTGATCGATTGCTCTCGCAAGTGATTCCTAGACGAGGAATTGTGGTCAAGTAAGTTGAATATTATCATCATTTTTGCCCTGGCTCCACCTCCAGAATTAAGATTACAAGGGACAAAATTTGCAGACGTGTGAACACGAGTGACTTAGATGAGGTCTCATCTGCTATTGGCCCTCTAACAAAGCTTGTGTGGCTGGAGAGTCCAACCAACCCAAGATTACAAATATCAGATATTCGGGTAAGGTCTCTTTGTAAACAATTATGCGAATTTTTCATGCCCTAGTAACTTGATTTTTCACAATTTAGTTAGCTATGGATAATATTGGATTTATAAGCCAAACGGTGCAAGCCAAAATAATCCCTTCCCTTGGATTCAGTTGAACATCATGGGGAGTTTCGGCTGAAGCTACAATACAATAGAAAAGCTCGGTCAAGGACTTCACTAGCTTACTGGTGGAGATATCTAACAAAATACATTTATGTGTTGTAAAACTCTTCATGACATCGATAAAATATTGGTAGATAACGATGTTGTACTCCTCTCTCGGTTAGGCAGTTCTTGGATCAAAGCTTAATATGTCATAACCTCAAAATTATTCAAGGTTCTTTGGGAGGATGCTTAATCATTTCAGGGCTGTGGGAAATCTGGAAAGAAAAAAATGAAAGTGTCTTAATTTTTTTTCTTTTTTTAAAAAATTTAATTCTAATTGCTTTAATTTTTTCTGAAACTAATCTTTTATTCAAATTCTTAAATAATACTCAAAGGGATTTGCTATATCATGTTTGAAACATGGAATCATGCTAATTGTTTAGCGAAAGAAAAAAATGATGCCTTCCACCTGCATGTCATATTCGTCTTTTCATTTCAGAAAATTGCAATTATGGCGCACAAACATGGGGCTCTGGTGTTGGTAGATAACAGCATATTGTCCCCTGTGTTGTCACAACCACTGGACCTTGGAGCAGGTATCAAGAATACTTCCTAATTTCAATGTTAAAAATCACTCATTGACCCAAAAATTTAAACTGATAGATGAAAAGACATATTTAATATTATATCTTCTAACACTCCCTCTCACTTGTGGGCTTGAAATATGAAGAAGACCTAATAAGTAGAAATAAGATTGCAGGAGTTTGAACACAGAACCTCCTGAACCAACCTACTTTAATACCATCTTAAATTATTGATTGATTCAAATGCTTAAGCTGATGGGTGAAGGCAAATTTAATATTATATCATCTAACGTTTTTGAATATTGATACTCACTCAGGTCTTTGATTTTCAGACATTGTTATGCACTCAGCTACCAAATTTATTGCCGGACACAGTGATGTAATGGCGGGTGTGCTTGCTGTTAGGGGAGAAAGGTACTCTTGCACTATGCTTTCTGACTGCTGAGGATGAATAGATACATAACTTTTTATGTGATTTTCATTTAATCTATTTCAAATATTAATCCTATGAAAGAAAAAGGCTGTGTAACTCTGTCCTTCTTAAATGCATATTCAAATATATATTTTAGTATTTACATAAAATTCTCCAGAGGCTGCTTTGACTTTTGGGTATATATATATTTTAGTATTTATCTAATATTTTAATATTCTCATTTTGAATACTGCTTAATGTTCCTTTAGTCACTTATGAATTGAATGTCAATAAAATATTTGCTTCCTACAAGAACAGAGTTGGACGGGAAGAGTGCAGTGAATCTTTCTGTAAAGAGCCTCTTCTGCGAGCAGATTTCATTTATGTTTTCGTTGTTGATGCTACTATATATATATATCTATGTATGTATTTATATATAATTTTTCTTTGTTTGACTTTGTGTGTGTGTGTGTGTGTGAAAATTAAAAGAAGTGGGAGCGGTGGTCTTGTTCAGAGAAGAAATACATCATGCTTGGATTTGATTGGATGGATGCATGCCTTAATGCTTTTACCACGTTGCTGAAACCATTAGTTCTGATAACTCAATTTGCTTTTCCTTGTTCCCATTATACCAGCTTGGCAAAAGAGTTGTATTTCCTTCAAAATGCAGAAGGATCTGGACTGGCTCCATTTGACTGTTGGGTTTGCTTAAGAGGAATAAAGACACTGGCCTTAAGAGTTGAGAAACAGCAGGTGCCCGTTCCGACCTGCATCTTATTCTTATGTCCCCTTTCTAAGTATCCATCATTGTCAGTTTCAAACCCATGTTGGTTTCGCAACCCAATTGGCAATTTTTGCTTTATGTTAATGTTATTCTTAGTTCCTTGCTCGTTTTTTGGTTGGTACTTATTTGCGGTATGCTTTGGCTCAAATTATCATGCTCCTTGAGGCCAAATGTCTATGATTGAATAGCTTATGTATTCCTGAAAAATCTTCTATCAAGTTTGTTGTTAAGAAATTATGCTTTTACAAATAAAATATTTGTAGTGTTAGTAACAACAGGATCTGTGATTCGAATCCCCAATATCTATAGTGTTGGTAGGTTATAAAAATCTATAGTTTGAGGAAATGCCTCAATTTGTTTAGTTCATTTGATGTTTCGTTCTTAGTTTTAGCAAGTCAAAGTGGTCAAAGGTACGCTTGAAGAGCAGGGTATTGTGAGAACTCTAGTTAAGGGTATATTAGGATGATTAGCATCTTTATGAGTAAGGGCGTATTAGTAACTAGCTTGAGAATTTGTTAAGGTTTTTGGGTTATAAATAGAGAGGGGGATTGGGGGCAATGTAGGAAGTTTTTAGTAATATTCATTGTGGGAATTTGAGAGAGTCTAGTCCTCTCAAAAGGCTATGGTATATTGCAACTTCTTTTGATATTAGAATCTATATTTCTATCCTTAAGGGGCTGTTCGGATTGCAGATATTGTTTCATGGGTATGATGAATATTAAACGTCTGGAATTAAAATGTCTGGGTTTTAAATGTCTAGGATAATTAATGTTTGTGTTAGGATATGCATGATAGTTAATGTATGGAAGATCAATTAATATGTTTGATTTATTAATTTTGTATATAGAAATCAAAACTAAATAATTATTTAATGAAAGGTAAGAGAGCAAGTAATGTAATCATAATTAAATTTAATTATCCAATCACTTGAAATATCAATAAATGAATATTTTTTTAATTAAACATTATTTAAATGATTTTATTTAATAATAATAAATAAATAAATAATTAGAATATTAATAACTAATGATAAAATCTTATATTAAATAGTTAAGATAACATAAAATATCAGTAGTAAATGTATTAGTTGAAATTTATTAAGTCTTAATAATATAATTATAATTAATAATTAATTAAAATTAATATTAATGGTTAAATTGATATTAATTTATTAATTAATGAGGCTCTATTCAACTCCCATGTATAAAAATCCCACAAGTATGGAGGATATAAAAAACCCATGTCATATGGGTTTTAATGTTCACTGGATAATAATATCCTGGGTTTTAAAAAGTGAAATCCAGTGAGACAAATAAGGATATTTAATATATGTCTGAAATCCCATATAATATCTGTGAAACAAACAGGACTTAAGTGTTATTTGTGTTCTTTGTTCTTTGGTTTTATTGTTAGGTGGTACCCTAACGTAACACTGTTTACTTTATTATTCATATCAGTACACGTATGTTATGTGTATGAGACTGTTAATTTCTCAATAGATTGATATCATTAACAGGAAAATGCACAGAAGATTGCTGAATTTCTCTATACACATCCACGGGTGAAGAAAGTGTATTATGCAGGTCTTCCTGCTCATCCTGGCCGTTCGTTGCATTATTCTCAGGTACAATATTCAACAGAAGTGTTATATCGTAAAATAAAGAATTCACAGTGGCCTTAGCCATTAATCATACAAAAGAAAGAAAACAATGAATGAAATTTAGATAATTGTAAGCTAGCCCGTAAACTCACACAATTAAATTAAAAAAATGGGAAAAAAAAGGAGAATTAGTTAACAAGGCAACTCTTTTAATGTAGGCAAAGGGTGCAGGAGCGGTATTGAGCTTTTTAACTGGATCGCTGGCACTCTCCAAGCATATTGTTGAAAGTACCAAGTATTTCAGCATAACTGTCAGTTTTGGTAATCATACAACTATTTGGAGTTAATTACACTCTTTCTCGTGTCTACAAGTGATTAGGGATAGTCATACGACAAGGCTACTTCAGGCAAGACAATGCAATGATAAGGAAACGATTAATTATCAGGCCTCTAGTATTTAATGTAGCTTAAAAAATGTATACATCAATAATTGCTTTGCATTTTTCTTTCCCAATGAAATCAACCACTTCTATTGAGGAAACAAAAAATGATAGAATACAAGGACATACAAAAAAGCAAGCTCACAAAAGGTATGTTTCTCCATTAGATAGTAGAATGTTGAAGAAAATTCACATCATTTGGTGTTTCCTTATAAACGTATAAACGAGTGTATGGAGTTTCAGTCATTCTATCTTTCTTTTATAGTCAACCTATTGGCTTTTGGGATTTGAGGCGTAAAGAAGAGAATTATGGTTCCGTCTCTCCTTGCAGGTAGTGTGAAGTCCCTTATAAGTATGCCTTGCTTTATGTCCCATGCAAGCATACCTGCTGCGGTGCGAGAAGCTCGAGGTCTAACAGAAGATCTCATTCGCATATCAGTTGGTATTGAGGATGTTAATGATCTTATAACTGATCTAGACAATGCACTTAGAACTGGACCTCAGTAGGAGTTTGAAACATTCAAACTTGTAAACAATCCGTAACTAGATATGATGACATTGATGAAAGCTTCTACCGCAAAAAGTCCTGGAGCTTGGGTTTCGATTCTGCAATAATCTACTAGGGATCAAGCATATTTATGTAGCAAAGATTAGTTTTAATTTGGATCGGGAAGTTAGAGGGCTATGAAAAATGGCATCTGCGAAGATTCCCTTTTTGTATTGAACTTTGATATTTGAGTTGATGGCACAAATATCCCCAATTGTTAGTATATGTATGCCTTTTGGTGGATTTTGAAGGTTTAAATTATATATTGGTAACCTTCTTTGGTAAGGACCAGTTATGAACTCAAAATTTTTTCAAGTCATTGACTAAAATAAGGAGAAATTAAATGACACTTTTGGTCCATAGACTTGCATTTAGGTTCTTAATTTTCAAATTTGATATTTTAGATCTCTCTTGGTTTTTTATAATTAAGCTTATTTCATTTCCATTTCTTATAATGATTTGTATACTTCTTTAAGTACAATGGTTGAATTTTTAGCCAAATTTTAAAAACAAAAACAAGTTTTTAAAAGTTTTTTTTTTTTCTTTTTTAGTTTTCAAATTTTGACTTGGTTTTTTAAACTATTGGTATAACAAAAAAAGAAATTTGGAGATGGAAGTAGTGTTTATAAGGATAATTTTAAAAAACAAAAACAAAAAACCAAATAGTTATCGAACAGAGTTTGTGAAAATAAAAAGCTAAATAATTATCAAATGGAGTTCTAATTATTGAGGTTTGGGATAATCTCACTTTTTTATCCCTGCCATGGATACTTTTGGTTCTTATTTTAACTTTTTGTTATATAGGATTTGAGTAGATAATAATCTTTTATTATTGTTGTTGTTTTTAAGTTAATGTGACCAAAATATAATAATTTTTATTTTTAAGCGGTCAATGTGGAAAAAAAAAAAAGAAAAAAAAAACACAAAACATATTTGTACTAAAAAATATTTGATTTGAACTGAACCCAATTTTTTCTCCTAATAAAATTGGACGCGGTTAGGTTTGGAACGGCAAAATTTTTCTATACTACGGTAGTATGAATTTTTTTTCATACTACCTTCATTTATTATGTATCATGTCAACATGCTTTTATAAATAGGTTGGAATCTACTGACATTATTATAGGATCCATAAATATTAAAGAAAATTTTATGGTGTAAATATAGGGAGTATGGTACTACAGTAGTATTTGAAATATTTTTGTCTCAAACGAAGGAGAAATCATTTATATATTATTTTTGAAAATGGGAAAAGAAGGGAGAAGTGGAAAAGGAAAAAGAAAAAAGAAGTATAGTTGTTGGCAACAACAGGTGGCCCAGTCCCTCCAAATGAAAGAAGGTACTAGGTAAAAGATTGAAAATGTGGAGGGAAGAGAGATGAGAGAAAAATTATTTTTCAACTGTGATAGATGACGATAGACCACTATATATGTCTATCATGATATAATATATCACGATCTAGTAAATAGACAGTAAAATTTTGTTATATTTGTAAATATTTTAATTTATTTTTCTATATTGAAAACCTTTCTTAAAAAATTAAAAATTTATGTGTGTATATATTCAATACTTTTTAAATAAAAGTAAAATGTCACCTCTTTGACAGTCAATAAAGAAATGGACAAGAAACCAAGTTATGCAAATAGTTTTACTTTCCTTTATTATTATCGGTCAACTTTAATAAACACAGATGGGAAAGGTGTATTCAATAATTTGAAGGGAAAATGATAAAGTTTGTTGCGTTCCCTCTCGATACTCGCGCAATAGCAAATTTTAAGAGTTTTATTTGTTAAAAAAGTAAAAAAGTTTCTACATCTAAAAAAATGGTAAAATCGATTATTAATTTGTAATTATTGAAAGACGAAACTACCCCCAATTTTTAAGAAATGTGATCTCTGAAACCCAAAACATTCCAGAATAATAAAAGAATAATTATGTTATACTTAGAAATGGGACATATCCACAGTTTACCCAAAAATGTATAAATAAAATATATTTACAGCTTTTAAAAGATAAAAATAAAAAATAAAAAAAAAGTATAGTACCGGATTTGGCAGTCGGATGAAGGGGGCCACAACTAAAAACAAGAGACCTAATTGTGTATATGTAGGAATTTTCGATGCACCATCGTATTGAGATTTGGTCACGATTTTTCAACTCTGGCTAAAACAAATCTCAAATCAATAGTGCATAAAAAATCCCTACATACTATATACGACATTGAAATCGTACATAACACGGTCTCTTGTTTTTGTGAGTGGAGCGCTTGGATCTGACTGTCAAATTTGTTAATGTACTTCATAACACTCAATAACCCTAGCTAAAACAACACTTAAGTATCCTAGTCTAATTACATGCTACCTTTATGCTATTCAATAACCTAAGAAAATAAACATAGATTTATCTAACTTATCTATTTAAAAATTTTCTAATGGGTCGTTTTGTTCTCAATTTAAAATTTAAAATTTAAAGATTTTGTCCAATATTTTTGGGAGAGATTGTGCCCTATATGCCACGTATTATTTATTATTTATTAGTTTACAGAAAAAAAGCATCGAAACACTATTGAAGTAATGAAACAAGAACACAAAGAAACAAACAGAAGAAAAAGTGTAAGACTTAAGACTTAATACAAGAAAATAAGATAAAAACTACCCGGAGAAATAAGCAAAAATCCACTTTTCTGAAAATTTAAATCTGACACCAAATATGGCAACCTGCCCATATACAATACAATTAGCCCTTATTAATAGAATAGTACGAAAATTGGGTCTTACGTGGGTTTATCATTTTGGCGATTAAATTAAGAATTTTCCATTTTCTCTCGATGGTTAAAATTTTGCCATATATTATAATTTTCCTAAAAAAATGTCTATAACATTTAGACCTCACTATCTCTAGTAGACATTGGCATTTCAAATCATGCTTTTAAAAGAGAATGTTTTTGGCTTATTTAATCTACTTATTAAGTATCATTTGATAATCAATTCAATGTCTATAGTTTTTTTAGTTCTGAATTCAGAATTGGCCTAACTGTAAAATATTAAATAACATTTTTTCCGCAGACAAATAATAAATAACCATTGCAAAGAAAAAATTAATGACTAATTCAACAATTGCATGGTGGTAATTGGACTGATTTGAATCTTAGATTTCGATGTGTAATCAACTCAACACATACTTCTCTCACTAAAACATTTTCTTCTAAAAAAATTCTTTCAAAAGCCCTTCCAAATTGTTCGAACTTCAAAGTCAATTGGATTCTTAAGTTTTTTTTTTTTTCTTTTTTTTACCTCTCATCCAAACGAAACTGCAGGAGTTTCATGTTGACAGGAGCAAAACTTTTAACTTCTTGTTGCCCAAATCAAACTCCATAACCTAAAGCTCCATGGAAAGACTACCCTGCCAGCCCTCAAGGAATACTGGTTTGCTCAGTATCAGCTGGCTGTTCCACCAACCAATTAACTAGTTCGTCCTCAAGTGTAATCATGGTAGAAATGGCAAATGGCCCTCTCATCTGGTTCGTATCCAAAATCGTTATTCATTAGTGTAACAAAACTTCTTTCAGATGTCACTGAAGGTTGCCCAGAATATTCAGAGCCTTCATCCGTTGGATTTCTTTCCCTGAAGAACATAAACCTGTTAGCTACTTGTTCAATCCAAGTGATAAAATTGGCTGCAAGTACAAGTGAGAACAGTCAAATGTTTATTCCAAGGGGCACTCGATCAAGAAAACTAACATAATCTTGGATCTTTGGTTTGGAAGATTAAAAATTAAGTTTTCAGGAATAAATAAAGATTTGATGGAATGTTGGGGGTGATAGAAGCATGTTTCTTATTCTCATACATCATCATAACATGATATTTGAAAGAAGTTTGAAACAATTTTACCTTCCTCTACTGACAGATGCATGGATCTCTTTTCCAGGTTAATGGCAAAATTGCTGAGCTCAGAGGGAAGTAAACTATGGAGCACTACTAAGTGAGACAGAGAAGAACAGTCTTAGCAGTGTCAAACTTAAATACTGAAAGTGAGCTATAATGATTATTCAACACAACTTACACTCATTGACGCCGCTTTGGTCCAACTCGTCATAATGTTTTAGGAGCTTCTGCAGATTGAATAAACGCTCTGTTCTCTGCTCATCAGTAATCCCATTTGAATCAACAAAGCGAAGAGTCTCCAAACCAGGAGGGATTCCCAGAAGATTGGATCCAGCAACTGCCAGAAAATTACCAGGCTTTTCTGCGGAAATGGGAAGTGAAGACCTAACAGGTGAAAATGCCATTGGAGCGGCTGCAATAAGAGAAGAAAATGCAGGTCCACAAGATGTGCTACCTCCTGATGCTCTTTTTTTGCCAGGCTTCACATCGACTTCTCCGCTGGCATAAATGGCGTGCTCATTGACCCCAATCCCTTTGAAGGATTGATGGATTGCAGAGCTCGGTGAGCATGTAGGGTTGGATCTCTTACTTCCTGAAAGCTTACTCCCATTCACAAGTTTTCCGCCCAAAGAACAGGAAGTTTCAGGATAGTTATACATGACACTCCTATTATCATTCTGCACATCCCTTAAAGCAACCTTTTTCTGTGCAATTGGTGACTGCTTGCTCTTATACATAGACAAATGAGTTTCGCAGCTGCCCATTCCACTGCTATTCAACTTGCTATCAATCATTTAGAAAACTTGAAGAGCTTCAACCAATAACAATTTCAAGTTATCTCCTAGAAAAGTCCATCTGCAGATGCAAGATAAAATCAAAATCTCCGCTTAAGATAGCCATATTGTTATTTCACTCAACCACACCAACAATCAAGCGGAAGGATAAGCACACATTAAAGTTGCAAGCTAGCTAGTTTATGCTGCAAAGATTGAAAATAAAAACTGCAGATACCACAAGACCATTGAAGTACTTAAATCAAGAAGTCGATAAGTGAAGTGCAGTTCATTTATTTTCCATGACAGTCAGCAATGTTCCTCCACCGATATGCAGTACAGATTAATTTTCCAGTTAAATACTAACTTGAAGTTAAAACCATCCTATACAGCAAAAAACTAAATAAAATTGTATACATCAAATGAATAATTTATCTTCCATGACATTTACAACCCCTTTCCAAGCCCTTACTTTCAAGTTTCAACTACCTTAAAACACCAAACTCTCTACTTCTTTAAATTACAAACTTTGATTCCAATAATAATATGCAACAGTGTTCATCAAGCATCCGTTCAACTGTATCAGCACAAGACTCAATAATCAAACTTGTACGATGGCACATTAAGAAACAAAAGAATGTTGGTTTAAATTACCAGATTTTGATGCTTACTCCATTTTGATCCCTAGACATTCGGACATTTTATTTTGTTGCTACAACCTTGTGTAGAAAATCTCTCTGGTCCATACTATTTAGCTCTTTCAATAAAATATTGAATAAAAACTAGACAGAAAAAATTGGTTGTACCCACACAGTAGGTCAATTGCCATATTTCAAAATGGATCCAGAATTTTGTAAAATGATAGACTAAATTAATTTTCTATGCAAAAGTTGAGCATTGAGAAAGTACGAGAGAGAATGTCTGAAAAATTAAGAGCACAAATAAATAAATTTCAAAGATTACAAACGAAAATAAGATTTAAACCAAAAATGTTTTGTTTCATCTTGCAAAACTGACCATATTTTACTAAAACACAGAACCAAAATAAGAAAATGTGAAAACTCAGATCTAGGCAGAACCATTTCCGCAACATGTGGGACATAATGAAAAAAATTAACAGTGAAGGTCCAATTGAGTTGAGACAAATGCAACAGGTCAAACACAAACAGTAAAGACGGTTGCAATTTTCTGCAGCAACATCAAACGAAATCAAAATCATCCACAGCCAAAAAGTTAGAAGGATTAAAACAGTGTTTCCTGCATTCATTCTATTTATGTGGACGCATCGATGAGAAGAAAAGGAAGTCGGTGGGCAAAGCTTCTGCTATCCAACGGAGGAAGGGGGGAGCTCGGAGAGCAGTGGAGGAGCATCAAAGGGTGGAAGATTATGCGATGTAAGGAAAGAAATGAGGAATCTAGTAGAGAAATTGTACCTGAGAACCGACGAGAGGGAGACTGGGAGTTCAAAAGGGAAAACTTTGGCTCGAACAAGGTGGGTTTTCTTTTTTCAATTTTGTTTTTTGAAAATTCATTTAAAAGTAGCGGTCGTGGGGCCATCCTAAAACGAGGAAGGACTATCGTGAAGGCTACGACCGATGGAGTACTCAAATCAACAGAGTCGGTTTTTTCTTTTTTTAATTATTATTATTATTTTTTTTATTTTAAGTTGTATCGAGTTAGGGACATCCCTCCTAGCTTGATTTTGTCGACTTCTTAACTCGATGAGTTTGACCGTCGTCATTCTACTTTTTCTAACAATTTTGCCACCCATCCCCGTAGGGCTGCGCAAAAAGAAGCGCGACACAGCAATATCCATGAGGCTAAGTGTCGTTAGAAAAAGTAGAATTGTGATAGTTCAACTTTAGGTCAAAGATTCGACAAAATTCTGTAATTCTACTTTTTCTAACAATTTTGCCACCCATCCCCGTAGGGCTGCGCAAAAAGAAGCGCGACACAGCAATATCCATGAGGCTAAGTGTCGTTAGAAAAAGTAGAATTGTGATAGTTCAACTTTAGGTCAAAGATTTGACAAAATTCGGATGGGAAGAAATGTCCTTAATGCAATATTACTTAAAATGCAGCAAGTGTGTGCTGACATAAATAGAAGGTTAGTTTTTACAAACAAGTCATTAATTATTATAGAGTCTGATAATAAGTCATTCGTACAAAAATCTCAAATAAATACCCTAATGCTTTTCTTTGGCGTAAGAATTAATATAAATGATTTTAGGGTTTAATTATTTTTTTCTTTTTTATGTAAGTTTAAGTTAGTTTTTTATTTTTTATTTTTACTTGAACTTACAAAAACTTTTTATTTTTCTTTTATTTATCTTTCTTAGTTTTGAGTTAAAAAAAAATCCCTCGTGAATTAATTTACAGAATTCTTCTAAAATTTTCAATTCTTACGGAAAATTTCATGTAAGAATTTTTTTCATAGGAAAATTTTCAATCTTTACAACAAATCCCAATGAAATTTTTTTTTCAAAGTTTTTCTTTTAAAAATAACAATAGAATCAGTAAATCCGTACATTAATTTAACTTCCAGACATGAATTAAACACAAACATTAATTATTGCACACTTAATATTCATACCCATAAAATAATATGCCTAAGTGATTGAAACTCAAAAGTCGAAAATACCCCACAAATTTGAATCACTTCGCACTTAACTCCTTATTCCTTCATCTTCAAGCAATCTTAAGGTTTGATCTGCAACATAAGCTCTTCATCTTCACGAAATCAACTGTTCTTTATCTTCACTTCCAATTTCATGCTTCACTTTCGTTGACATCAATTTTCCTCTTTCATCAACACCGAACAACTTATTTCTTTCTTCCTCAACGTTGAACGACTTCAGTTTAGAAGTTGAGCAACTTCTTCTTCAACCAAAGCGTTGAAACCAACTGTTCTTAGTCTCTCGTTTTCTTCCATCTTTTTCTTCTTCTTATCGATCCACTCACTGGCAACAATGTCAAGGTATTATGTTGTTTCTTTTTTCTTTTTCTTTTTGTTGTAAAATGTAGTGTACTATTACCTTTCATTGATTGCTGCCATCTGTTTCTCTTTTGATTGTCATCTAAGTACCTTCTATTTTTTGTCGCATAGTCAGTAACTTTTGATTGTCATCTAATTGTCTTTTGATTGTCATCTACCTTCTATTTTTTTGTCAATTAGTTGGTAGTTTCTTATTACCTTCTAATTGTCATCTGATGATCTTTTACTTTTTTTGATATATGGTGAGTAGTTGTTGATTGTCATATGATTAACTTATATTTTTTGTCAACTAATTAGTAGTTTCTAACATTGTCATTTGATTGTCTTCTGATTATCTCTATTTTTTTTTTTGTTTATAAGTTAGTAGTTTATGCTATTTGCCATCTGATTATCTCTAATTTGTTTTGTCACATAATTAGTAGTTTATGATATTGTCTTCTGAGTGCATTATAATCGTTACCTGATTACCTTCTATTTTTTTTTGTCAATTAGTTAGTAGTTTTTGATTGTCATTTAATTGAAAAAAAAAGACAAAAAAGAAAAAAACGATCGAGAAAATTAGAGAAAGGAGAATGTTAAATAAAAACAAAACAAAACAACAAGGAACAAGGAAAACTCTGATGTAAATTGTTACCGTATTGTATTTGATTGCATGTTGATTACCGTCAGATTGATTGTTGATTTACTCCTGTTTTAGTTCATATATTTAGTGATTCGTGTATGACATGATACACTCATTACTTCCTTACTTCAAAATGACGTTATTGATTGCGCGTTTGACAAATGGCCTCTTTATACAATCGACTAAAGAATAGGATATTATTCTTTATATACTAAAACTGTTTGATTGCAATAATCTAGACATTTTTTTTATCTATTAATTTACTACTAATTGCTTCTAATTTTTATTTTGAATAAATTTTTTTTTCTAGAAACAATTGTGTGTATCAATGTTCAATTTTGAGTTCCAATCATATGATTGTTATTTTAATTGTCATATGATTTTTATCTGAATATCATATAGTTGCTATACGATTACTATCTCATACTTATTTCTAATTCATTTTCTATTTTTTTAAGTTGTTGATTTGAAAATAAAAAAAAAAAAAAAAAAAAAAAATCTCTAAAAGAGGCACGAAAGACATATAATGTTATTCAAGCACCTAATTTTAACTTGAAGATTTCACAAACTGAAATGATATAATTTTCATAGTTTTAGACTTTATGTTTTTTTTTTTTTTTATTAATAACATATTGAACAATGTCATAATATAATCGTTATTGTTTACTTTACGTTAGACTTTCATATTAGCACATAGTTTTTTGTGTAATTGATAATTTGCTAAACTGTAAATTAAAATCACTAGGAATGAAAAGTTTTTACCAAAATTTTGTCGACTACATATCTATCATTGTTATATCACATGTCTATTTATGGCATTGATATTTCTTATATTGTATATATCACTTAACAATCTAACCCATTGATATACCTTATTGGGTACCATCTGATTGTTATACATAAGGTATGTCATCTAATTGGGTATCACTAAGCAATCTATCACATTGATACTAAGTAGTTTGTAAGGGGAGATCATAATACCAACTATGAAATTAAAAGCATTATTGGGATTGGAAAGCTAAAAAGTATGTATTCGTGATTAATGTTTATTTAGTGTTAGATACACCAATCGTTTTGTAATCTATATAATATTTAGAATCCCATTAACCATTTTGAAAAACGACTATTGGAAGCTTAACCATAATCACAAAATATAGCAAAAATATAAAGCTAAAATAAGATAGAACTCATATTGATATATAAATATATACTACCGATGACAATTAGATAAAAATTAGATAGAAAAGTTGATAACAATCACATGAAAATCAAATAAAATCACATAATACTTAATATCAAATAGAAATCACATAGCAGTCATATAAAATTTCAAACTACTGCGCCCAATACAATTTTCATTAGCTCACAAATTGAGGGAGGAAACTTGTGTTTTCATTACTAAATTCAAACCATGGTAATTTATGTCAAATTTCATCTCCTAAGTCAAGTAGAATTTGTATTAGCTCACCTTTCACAAAAGACCAAAGTTGGAGTTGATGAGGAGACTTCATGAGCCCAATGAACGTATGAATAGACTAATCCGAACAGATAAAGGGATCAAGGCAATAACAACACGCATCAAAGTGATACCTACACCGAGCTAATCTCTGACCGTAGCATATTATACAGAGTGAAACCGTGGCAACCAAGGGAAGCCTATAATAACCCATACTGATAGGCTCAAATCACAAGATTTCCCACTAGTTCAAATTTGAAACTAGTTTGCTTCCTCCTCCATTGAAAAAATGCATAAAAATTGTTTACCCTACTGATGAATGAAGTTTTGAAAATATGAAAAGCAGAAAGACTTGCAAACTGAGGCGCAATAAGCTCATTCGATAACCAAAACCTCCAGCACAAGACCTGGACATCCATTCTTGGGAATTTGATCAAATATCTTATGTGCAATAAAATTTCAATCAAATACTCAAATCCTCGGGAGAAGGAAAAAAAAAATTACAAGCAAAGAAATCAAGCACATGGAATACATATTTTTTATTCAAGGAATCAGGCAGAAGAAAAACCTCCATGAATTTGAAGGAGTAAATCGAGAATAAATCTTGAAGAAATTGAAACCCAACAAACGCTTGAAAGAAATCCAAAAGTCTTCAAACAATCGTAAGTAAAAAAACTCGTGATGTATATGACAACAATAGACCCTAATTTTAATTGAAGGGTAATTATGAATAAGACAAAAATTAAAATTAGAAACCTATCATAAAATCAATACCATGATTTTAGTTTGTCTAAAATAATTTTTGTTCCCCTGTTTAGAACTTAATAATTTTCTCTTTTCCCTTGCTTCAAAATTATCTTTTTCTTCTTCTTCGTTTGGTGCGACCAACTTCGACAAGTCCACCCACCAACTTTGTTGAGTTTACCGGAGTAGCTCTGCTCATCTTCTTTTTTTATTTTTTTTCTCTCCCTCTATTTAGTTTGCATCGTAGAGTGAGATTGAGCGCCCGAGAGTAAAGACCAGAAGCGAGACAAAATATGTAAAACGTAAAAAGAAAAATTGACATCATACAGAGTAAAAAAACCTCATTTTCAAATAGACAAATAATTTCGTGCCTAAAGTTATTTTTCTTTTATTATTTTTTTTAATTTCACCAAATTTAACATCAATGAAGAGTTAAAAAAAAAATCATTTCAAAGAAGGGAGATAAGGTTTTTTTTTTTTTTTTTTTTTTCAAAATTGGGTAATAAACCCCTATTTATTATTATTTTTTTTAAAAAAAAAATTATTTATGAAGTTTTTAGTTTGTAAGTTAGTTTTGGCTACTGTAACTGTAACCATGCCATCACGCTAAACATTGCGAGAACTCTTCTCCACCGTTCAACAATTTCCTGTTCGAACCGAGACTTGGATCTCTGTGAGCTATCAATTCGTTGCCAGATATATCAAATTTCACGGTTTGCTACGTTGTCACGTGGAAGATGATGTTTCGTTCTTCATCTTTCATGGACAGATCACTCGAAATAAAGCAAGAAGTGATCAGAGATGAAGACAAAATTGTTTGAGCATAAACAATTAACGATGGAGATCGTTTTGATTCAAGTGCCGAACTGACTGAGAATATTTTAACTGAAGGGAAATTTCTCGAAATTGGAATGCCGAACCGATCCTTAGTTGCACAACATGCTGCCTTCTCCTTGTGTTCTTCCTTCAACTGCTCTTGCTTCTTTGTCACTTTCGGCGAAGAAACTTTTCACTTCGGTACTTCTTCTCATTATTTGCATGGTTTCTGAGAAGTCTCTGCCCCTCTTTTGTTGTGTCCTTTCGAGAGCCTTGGTTTTTTACTTGTTTGAGGAGTTTTCTTTTGATAATTGACAGGACTCAAGAAATCAATGGCCTTCACTGAGACAACAAATTGAGCTGAATTTTGGGTCTAGACTGTCGCATCACCGGCAGATGAACCCATTTATGCAGCCATTCTCAACTTACAGAAGGGTAATTTTTATTTCTGATGTTGATTACTTGCTATCGTTATATGGTGATTAGTGCCGAACTGTTTCCATGTGTTTTTGACTACTTTGAAATGTACTTCGCACTTGCTTCTTTAAATCACAAGCAAAATCACTCCATATGGCGAATAGTTTCATGTGATTTTGTCTTGGTGTTACTTGCAGTGCATGAAATGGAAGGAACTTCTATTTAATTCAAATTTCATACTCAAAAGTCAATTTGTGATTTTACTTTTCGTTAGCATAACTGAATGCAAAGACTTCCCGAACCAAATATGAGGTTTCTGACCTTTGTGGCGATGATTGTCCAAGTATTCTCTTGGTATCTGCTACGATCTGATTGGAGAAATTATTTGTATGGATTTGTGTTTAGGTTTTGATTTTTTGTTGATTGTGAATATATGGAAAGCATTATGAGCAGTAATCATTTGGAAAGAAGTTGAAAAGGTCTTTTTTCCACTTGATCTTCACCTTGTATCTCCATTTCATGAAGCACTATTAAAGTTTATTTTGGTATTATGTTACTACGTTGATGATTTTCCTTTTTTAGGTTCACAGTCCTGCTATCTCTCCTGTTATGACAGATGATACATCAACAGTGTCATCTGCTGACGAAAGCATGGAGAATATTGGCATCTTGAGCCATGATCCAGGCTTGGAACCCTTCAAAGATCACTTCAAGTATAGAGTAAGGAGATATGCTGATCTACTAAACCTTCTAGATAAGCATGAAGGAGGTCTTGACAAATTTGCTCGAGGTGTTTGCTTAAATCATATTGAACACTGCTTGCTTTTAAGTTATTCATTGATTATCTCGGCAATGACTTCGTTTGCAGTACTTCAATGTTATTATCCATTTTTGTAGAGCCTATTTACTGTAATCTGTAGAACAAGCTTGTGTTTATTCAGGAGGCATCAGTTTTAATGTCAATCATTCTCTTGGCTTGAATGATATATAACTTAATCACCAACGTTTTGTGCTTTTCTTTAATGCTAACTTCTTCCATCTTGCTTTAGGATACCTAAAATTTGGTTTTAATAGAGAAGAAGATGGCATTGTGTATCGTGAATGGGCTCCAGCTGCTCAGTAAGATTCTGTTCTTTTAGTTCTCTAATCATATAAATGCCTTTATTTTTGTTGTTCAAAATGGAAATGCAATCTTCTATTATTTTCAGGGAAGCACAACTTATTGGTGACTTTAACGGATGGGATGGGTCCAACCACCGAATGGAAAAGAATGAATTTGGCATTTGGAGTATAAAAATTCGTGATCTTGGTGGAAAACCTGCCATTGCTCACAATTCAAGAGTTAAGTTCCGTTTCAAGCATGGAAATGGAGTTTGGATTGATCGCATACCTGCTTGGATTAAATACGCCACTGTGGATCCTGCTAGATTTGCGGCACCATACGATGGTGTGTATTGGGACCCACCTCATTTAGAAAGGTATTTGTTGCCAATGTTTCTTATAACCTTAATCCGTTCTTCCATTTGCTTTACTGAGAACCACCATCCTATATGAATTCCAAACACTATCTTCTAATCTTTGATTCTAAGGATAATTTGTAAGTTAATGCTTGACTATTTTGACCTAGTAACCTTAATGCAGGTATGAATTTAAGCATGCACGTCCTGCAAAGCCCAAGGCCCCACGAGTGTATGAAGCTCATGTTGGAATGAGTAGCTCAGAACCACGAGTTAGTTCGTACAGAGAATTTGCTGATTTTGTTTTACCTCGTATTAAAGAAAATAACTACAATACAGTCCAGTTGATGGCTATTATGGAACATTCGTATTATGCATCATTTGGGTATCACGTTACTAACTTTTTTGCTGTAAGCAGTAGATCTGGAACTCCTGAGGACTTAAAATACCTTATTGACAAGGCCCATGGCTTGGGTTTACGGGTGTTGATGGATGTTGTTCATAGCCATGCAAGTAACAATGTCACTGATGGCCTTAATGGCTTTGATGTTGGTCAATGTACCCAAGATTCTTATTTCCACACTGGAGATCGTGGTTACCATAAGCTGTGGGATAGTAGGCTCTTCAATTATGCCAACTGGGAAGTTCTGCGTTTCCTTTTATCAAACATAAGATGGTGGCTGGAGGAGTACCAATTTGATGGCTTTCGATTTGATGGTGTAACTTCAATGCTGTATCATCACCATGGAATCAATATGGCTTTCACTGGAAATTATAATGAGTATTTTAGCGAAGCAACAGATGTTGACGCTGTTGTGTATTTGATGCTAGCAAATAATCTGACCCACAGCATTTTGCCAGATGCAACTGTAATTGCTGAAGACGTTTCAGGCATGCCTGGTCTTGGAAGACCTGTTTTCGAAGGGGGTATTGGTTTTGATTACCGCCTTCAAATGGCCATTCCTGACAAATGGATTGATTACTTGAAGAACAAAAGTGATGAGGAATGGTCCATGGGGGAAATAAGTTGGAACTTGACAAATAGAAGATATTCGGAGAAGTGTATATCTTATGCTGAGAGTCATGATCAGGTGACATTCTCATTCTTATTGTTTTATTTTTATTCTACTTCTATAGTTTGATAAAGGCAAGAGTAATTACAAAATCGAGTTGTGTTTTTAATTCTCTTATGATTTTTGTCAAAATTAATATCGCTGTACCTTATTTTTCCGTTGTATTCACTGGACAGGCGATTGTTGGAGACAAGACCATTGCTTTTCTGCTGATGGATAAAGAAATGTACTCTGGCATGTCTTGTTTGACAGATGCATCTCCCGTAGTTGAAAGAGGGATGGCGCTGCACAAGGTTTAGTTCCTTTCTAATTCATAGATACATCTAATAGGCAGCTTTATCATGAAAGGGAAAAAAAAAAGCGGCTTTAGGGAGATTTTTTCCCTTGTTTCCCGCATGAAATTAAAGGTCTCATTTCCAGACTCAGTGTGTCCAAATATAAGTAACATACCAGTATTATTGCCAGTCTATGTTCTAGCATAATTGATAATTTCCTATCTTCTTAGACCTTGTTATCTTCAATTATTATCAGCATATTGGTCATCCTATTCTGACACTAAGCTGTCACTTTTTGTTTGGCAGATGATACATTTTATAACCATGGCCTTAGGAGGGGAAGGTTACCTTAATTTCATGGGAAACGAGGTGAATTTAGTTTCTAATTCTTCTGATCAATCTCTTCGCCTGTAGGTAATATATAAAGTTGTATCACTAATAAATCAGTCTTAGCTTACATTTTTGTTTTAGTTTGAAGTTCTTTTCTAAGGTTAAATTGAAATTTTGGACCCTATATGTTATCAATTGTGTCTATTTAGTATATGTCCTTTAAAGAGTTCTAATTACATTCTAGTATTTCAATTTTGTTTCTAATAGATAATTGTTGTTAACTCTGTTAGGTTAGCATCAGTAGAATATACAAGGTGGATTGTACATCGGTAGGAAACTTATCTGGTAGGAATTTGAGTTTAGAGGATGAGCTATTTGTGGACCTGACTTGACACACTCCATTTTGACACTATTGCCATGTTGTATCAGATAGCCATAAATTCTACAGTTAGCTTGCCACATCAGCATTGAACCAATAGAATTGATGGGAAAACCTTATTAACAACTATATTGAAAGTTCTAAGACATCATTGGAACTTTTTAAATTATAGAAACCAGATATGTAATTTAACCCTTTATTTTTTCTCAGTTATGATTATAGTTTTTGGTATGTGCATTGTGGTTTTGAATGGTTTAATTTCACATTCTAACTGTCATCATTTTATGTGAATTTTTATTCTTGACGCTTATAGTTCGGGCATCCTGAGTGGATTGACTTCCCACGAGAAGGCAATGGGTGGAGTTATGACAAGTGTAGGCGACACTGGAATCTGCCTGACACAGACCACCTGAGATACAAGGTCCAGATGTTGCTTGTGTATACATTAATATGTTAATTATTAGGTTCACATCAGAATTCTTACCGATTGGAAACATTTTCACTGTCGATTCTTTTGTGCTATATTTCTCGAATATATATGATGCCTCCTTTCATCTTAATAATGATAACAACGTGACCATTTGTCCTAAACCATAAAGTTTGTTCAAGATCATTAGACCTATGTTGTGAATTGATAACAAATCAATGAAAAAGCAGTTGTGAATTCCAGGGTGTCGACTTTTTAGCAATCTATGCATTTTCCGATTTTGTTAATGATTTCTGGTTTTTTTTTTTCCTTATTTGATGCACTTCTGTCGGCTTCAGGTAGATAGCCTCTTAACATTTCTATCCCATGTCCCTGGTACAGTTTTTGGATGCTTTTGACAGAGCAATGAACTCCCTTGATGATAAGTTTTCCTTCCTTGCATCAAGTAAGCAGATCGTGAGCTGTACAAGTGAAGAAGACAAGGTGCATACTCCCCTCAAACCTGAAAAACTGAATCTTTTTCACAGTAATTTGTATTCTTGGATTATATACTCCCCTCAAACCTAATATTTGAGTGGAATGAAAGTAGTCTAAAATAGTTGGAGGTTCCATTTGGATATTAGTATCTTGAGATGAAAAAAGGCTAGCAGTGGTCATTACGTAACACCATTTATAGATGAAGCCTGGAGTTGATCATAAACAATGTTCTGCAAACGTTAAAACCATTTAGTTAACTGGCCTTTGTGATGTAGGTGATCGTCTTTGAACGTGGAGACCTAGTGTTCGTGTTCAACTTTCATCCCATAAACACATATGACGGGTATGTGGTTTTGTGACATTTTGCAGATGGATCTGCCTGCATTTCAATAAGTTCACAGCGCACAAGACTTTGGGTTTAATCATAATTATGTAATTTTGTGCTCCAAATGCATACAGATACAAAGTTGGGTGCGACTTACCTGGAAAATACAGAGTCGCACTTGATAGCGATGCTTGGGACTTCGGCGGACATGGAAGAGTAAGAAATCCATGATCCATGGTGCTTTATCATTTTCTTATGTTAGTTGCACGGAGAATGTAGAAGCTTTCTAAAGTTTTTATTTATTTCCTTCTTCGGAATGCATAAGAAACTACATGTTGCTTCTCTAATCTTTAGCTTTTCATGCAATGGTACAGGTAGGCCACAACATCGACCATTTTACGTCCCCAGAAGGAATCCCTGGGGTGCCTGAAACAAATTTTAACAACCGACCCAATTCCTTCAAAGTTCTTTCACCAGCTCGAACGTGTGTGGTATGATAACACATGGCTGTTTGATTGTTTTTTAATTTTATGATCCTTGAACATCAAGGATCCTCCCATTTACCCTCATGGCATTCAAATGGCATTTTTTCATGGTTCTCTCCGTGAGAGCTCAAATAGATTTTCATAAATACTCCTGCTATGTATTCTTTTCAAAGGTTTACTACAGAGTTGATGAAAGCAAAGAAAAAGAAAATGACGATTTAGTTGGTGCGAACGAGACACGTGCCACCGATGTCTTAGCAAGGCATGCAGAGGAGGAGAATGAAGGATTGGCAGGTGGCGAAGAAGAGAATGACATTGCTGCAGGCAAGATTTCAAAGACTGAAGACGATATTGATACGAGCAAAATTGAAGATGATGATGTTGACTCGAACAAGATTGAAGATATTCCAGTGAGAGAGACTAGAGAGAGGATATCAGATTGAGTAGAAAACTTGTATGCTTTTATACATACACTGAGTTTCTAATGTAAATATATAAAACTCAATGTATACTTTAGCCAACTGTGGCAATCCAATAAGCTTGATCCTCGTATGACTCTCAACTCTTAAGTGCCACTTCATTGCACTTTTGGGGCAGTTAGTTGTTGGGCAGGTTAATTTTGAAAATAAACTAAAATTGCATTCAATTTTCGTTTTATGTTTTTAAAATCCATGCTTGGATTATCTCAATTTTTTAATTTTTTTTTTTTTTTTTTTGACATTTCTTAAAGAAAATTTGAATTTCTAGTTCAATAAAAACAATAAAAACATCCTTTTAAAAGTGTACAAAACTTAAGAACTTTTCTTAAGAAAAAGTAATAACGATTAGTGAGTGTATATTACATAATACTTGGGTAAGAACCAGACCGGCATTCCATCCAATTTGTAATGTTTTCGATTTTAATTTGAACACTTTCTAATGTGTTTTATATTTCAATTTGAATACTTTTTAATGGAAGAACGAGATCAATTTGAACACTTTCTAATGTGTTTCCTATTTCAATTTGAATACTTTCTTACGAAAGAACAAGATCAACAAAGAATTTATTCGCAGTAACCTAGAAAAATCCCTAAAAGCTAATGTGCTCTATGCTTCTTTTTATCCCATCGTAGCAGCAGCTAAGTGTGGTCAGATATTTCCGAATTGGAAAATTTTAGAGCAAACCCAACATTTACACTACATAAATCCTATCCAAATCCAAATCTAAACACACATAAATCCTATCCAAATCCAAATTCAGTTTCTTTAAGCATCAGATGATCGATCATAAGAACAGATAACGAAAGGAGGAAAACTATAATTCCACCTGACGCCAACATCTGATCCCTAATTCTTCAGATTCTTCGGACTCTTCGAGTGACTTTCCTTTCTCCTGCAGCAATCACTGATTTCTCTAGATTCACCGGCAATGGAGGCTTCTTATTCTCCTTCGTCATGCTACGCAGCAAATATCTAGGAGCCGCCTCGCTCCGCTCCACGGAATACGCCGCAGAAACCGATTTCCTCAAGCTATTTGCAAGCTTCTTCGAACTGTGACGTTTCGAAGATTCAACCGTCACGCCGAGATTGTACGGACTCTTGATCTCCGCCACGGATTCTGCTTTCTTTCTCTTAAGCCTCTCGTTCCTTCTCGCAGAGTACTCGTCGTAAAATCTCCCTCGCTCGAACAGAGAACTCGAATTCACGTTCAATTTATTGCCTCCTCCGTCGTTTTCAGATTCTTCACATCCTAACTCCATCCTAACCATGCTTGCCAGAGCTCGTAGTTCGCAAGAAATCGTCCGATACTCAGGTCGGAGTTCCGATTCTTGCAGATCCGAAGGACGGTTCATTTTCTGCGATTTGGTCAAAGAACCTGTACAGAAACGAAAACGTTGTTGATCAATTAAAGACTCGCAAAATTAAAGAAAAACAAGAAGGATCTTCATCGATAATCAATGGAAAATCCAATCGGTTGATTCGGACGTACCGGGCGGCGTTTGCAACGAGGTTGTTGAATTGGATTGAGGAACTCGGCGAGATCTGAGCCGCAAAGGCGATCTGGCTAGTGGCGGCCTGCGATCAGATCTCATCTTAGACATGGATGTAGGAAATCGATGGGGAAATGCAAAAGAATGAAACAGAGAGAGATAAAATGCTATTTCTCGTCGAAATCTGTAAAGGAGTTACGTTTGGTTGCAGATTTTTGGCGATGGGTTTGAATTGAGATTTAAATGAGAGGAGCGTCCCCAACGGTCATATTTTTTGAACCCTAGATGGGAGGCTGAGCTGGCAGCCGCGTGAGATTTATCTATTTCTTTTTGGGAAATTGGATTATAAATTTTTTTCCCCTGAGAGTATAAGCAACTTTTAAAGATGATAACTCCCAAATCCATTCTCAAAATAATAATAATAATAAAAAATTCCAGTATAAAGTCCACTAACCAACTAACCAACTAAAAAATTTGGGTTCGGTTATGTTGTCGCCCAAAATATTCAAATAAAGTCTCAACCCAACTTATCCAACGAATGATTGTAGGATTATAATTTTTTTTAATTAAAAATATGTAGATTTATTTACAACACATGGGCAATAATTAAAATCTCATAAAATTTAAATGTTAAATACCAAATATCTATAAATATTTATTACAAAACAAAGACAAATATTGTAACAATTTTAAAAGAAAAATATTAAAAATTTACAAATTAATCAATACAAAATATTCAAACTTTAAACAAAGAAATATATATAATTCGAGTTGGGTTGGGTCAATCCAATTTTTTTAGTCATTCCACCTAAGAACGAGAACAAAATTGATCCAATCCTGGGTTGGGTAGTCCAATTTTTTATATATAGAGAGTAATTGTATTTAGTAAATATTTTTAAATATAAAAAAAAATTCAAATTGAAAAATAATAATAAACTACTATCATCTATCACTAATATTATTATAAACTATATTTTGCTATACAAAAACAACCCATATATTTTCAATTTGCTTTTTCAGAATTAATTTCGAATATTTGCAAAAAACAACTTTAAAATTTAAACCTTTTTAACCCTAATTCACTAATCTCAATGGCAGAAACCATAAATCAATCTCATTTGCGAAATCTCTAGTAAATAATCAAATGGTAATCGAAGTCGTGAAAGCCAAAGAAGGATAGCCAAAATGGAATTGGTAACTGTAATATATCTTCCAAAAAAGCCTTGGGACTTTGAAGCTACATCGAATGTGAATGGTGATTTGGAGAAATGTTTTTCTTTTAATGCAATCTTCTTCTTTCCATCCAATTAGTTTCAAATTTTTCGTCTCTTTTTAATATGTCCTTAATTTATTCCAAACATATTTTTGCCTCGGTTAGCAGTATAGCTGTAATCTCGCAATTTTCCTCTCTTGTCATCTGCTCTTTTAAAGATTAACTACGTTCAAACTGTCGTTTGACCCAAGTTTTAAAAACAATACACAATAACCTTTTGTTGATGCTACAAATCACTCGTCGGCCATTTTTTTTATAGTGGCGAGCACGTGCATGAGAGAGTGAAAGAGAAAAAGCTCTAGTGTGTGAGAGCACTATTATATTTGATTAGTTGAATACGAGCACAAGAGAGTAATGTAAGCAAAAATTGGTTATACTATCTTATTTTCAAAATCTAGACCTAAGATATTTTGGTCTTGAAATTTACTTTTTTATAGAATAGAATAAAGTAAGAAAGTAAAGAAGGAAGTTCAATAAGCATAAATTAAAAAAATAATAATAAAATTTGCCACATCATTTAAACTTGTCGCAGCACATATGCCTCATCATTTTTTTTTTTATCACTTTGGGGTGTTCGAGGTGAGTGTATGAGTTAAGATATGAACTCAACTCTATATTTGGGGGGCCAATTCCTCATCACCATCGATTCCCACGTTGTCAGATTCTAGCCATCACCTTTGGTGGCCAACTCTGACCACATCTTACCACCACCATCAACAGCCAATTTCGGCGGCCACCTCCACCAACTCTGACGACCATTATCGCTAACATTTGGGCTTTACGAGTTTTTTTGTTGATGCATGCTCGTAACATAAAACCGTCAATAAAACCTTAATTTAGTGCTTAAAAATACATATATTGATGATTATAAAATGTCAATAAATATTATTTAAGTTGACACACAAAACCATCTATAAAAACAATTTTGTTGACACAAAAGTACGTAAGTTCCTTCAGAACAGTGAATTCCCCAGGTTTTGATTAGTTCATAGTATTTTCGAAGTCATTCTTTATAGTAATTTGGCATTAGTAAAGACATTTTTAGCATATAACAAACTAGACAAACTTATATATAAAAGAACACTTTAGAGATAGAGTTGTTAAACACATAATATTTTTTTATTTTAAATAGTTTTTATCAAAAGTATTTAAAGGAAAATAATTTTTTGAAAAATAACTTTTCCCAGTTAATTCAAACATAAGCTTATATCATGGCAAAAGATAAGTATGAACTGGAGTTTGGGAGGCGGAAGAGAGATATCGAACATATCTAATAGGGTTTGAACAGGCGTTTATTTTTTTTTTTTTTTTTTTTGTGTAAGTAGACTTGACCATTTGTTGCACATATCATTTAACTGGGTCGACTGCTGGAGACTGTGACCTTTGTTACATTTTTTTTTTGTCAACCATATAACATGCATTATAGTACAATTAGATTTTGAGTATATTTCACTTACAATATAAATCTAAATTGTTTTGTTCCATTCAATTCAATATGCATTTATCCAACTTAACTAAAAATGTCACATGTACAAATTTATAAAATGATTCTTTAAATTAAAAATAAATAAATTTAAATACCTGATTCAAAATAAATCATAAACTCCATTTTTCAAACTCTCAACAATATTAAAAATAAATATGTAAAATTATTAAATAAAAAAGTTTATAAACAAAAATTATCACCCTGAAGACAAATTTTATTTGTCAGAAAAATACCAAAACACATACATATAAATTCTATCGATATATAAACTCACACATATAAACTCGACTCACATCAAATAGTTAATGTTGGAAAATTTTTCCTAAAACCTCACATAGAAACCTTTTGTATTATTATAAATATTAAGATAAAATAAATGGCTATTATATAACCATGTTTAGTGTCTAAACGCATGTGTCTCATAATCCTTAGTAGCCATATAGGCCATGTAGTTCCACCACCAACTTGACAAATGTAAACAGAAACATTTGGTGGGTGTTGGAGATACACATTAGTGAGAAAAAAAAAAAGATTGAGAATTTGAGTAATTTTCATTTTCTATAATATCATTATTTTTATTTTATTTTATTGTTTTATTATTTTAATATTATAATTTCTCAATATTCGTAATTTCATTTTTTCGTTATTTTGATCTTGAATTTTATCGTATATAAATTTATATTTTTTCAAAGAAAAAAGAAAAAGGAAAAAAGAAAAAGAAAAAACAACAATGATGTTTAAAAAAGCATCCCATCGGCTTGCCGACTTGTCCCTCAAGATATCTCGATTCATTTTTTCCAACAGAAATCAAGCAACACGAAACTCCCTCGATCTTCCCTACTCCACGGCTCTCTCACAACTCTCTCCCAAGGTTCTTAGCTCCTTTCTCTCTCCATTTTTTATCTGCCTAGAATTTAATCTAACATTTCTTACTCTCCATTATGCTTTACTGTTTGTCTTGTGAATTACGGTGTATTTGATGGCTTGCTTTATAATTTCTGATGTGAACTCTCCGCAGAGTTAAGAGGGGAAGAGAACGAACATATGTATTTGCTTATTTTTCCTTTTGCTTCCAGTCCTCTCTTCTGCGTTCGCTTTCTTCTCTGTTTTTGTCCAGTATCTGCAACCTCTTCTCTACCGAAAAAGTATTGCATGAGGCGACCTCAGTGTGGCTGCGGGATGCCTCAAATACAGAATAAAAAGTGCCCAGATTCTGACCTCTCAATTATGTATTTGGAAAACACAAAAGTTTCAGAATTTAAGACCAAATCTTCTCTCCAGCGTAAAGCATTTCCTGTTTGGTCAACCTAGGTCAACCCTTTTGGGATTGGCTTGGTGCGAAATTTCAAGTTGGTTAAACAATCAAACCAAAAATTTGGGTTCATTGACTTGGGTCTAGAAAGTACTTCTCCGTCTTTAGGATCCCCTTGTTTGGTTTGTAAGACCATTGAGAAGCTTATGAGGGATTTCTTGTGGGAAGGGGTAGATGAAGGAAAAGGGGCCTACCTTGTGAATTGGGACGTCATTAGGAAGTCTGTGGACACGGGAAGGCTTGAACTTGAGATTATAAGGACTAGTAACAAAGCGCTGTTAGGCGAAATGGCTTTGACATTTCCCTCTTGAGCCTGAACCCTTGGTGGAGGATTATTGTGAGCAAGTATGATTTCACCCCTTTGGGGGGCGGTCAAATGGGATTAAAGGCCCCTCACAGAGATTTGTGGAAGGATATCTTTAGTCTTTGGGGGGAGGGGAGGAAAGGATCAATAGGTGGGGGATAGACCCCCATGCACTAGGTTTCCTTGTCTTTACCATTTATCTTTATCCTCTTCAAGACACTGTTTTGTGATTGAGTTCTTAGTATGGTCTGGGTGCTCCCTCTCTTTTTGATTTGGCTCCCGTTTTCCTTTGTCTGATAGAGAAATGATAGATGTCACAATGCTCCTATCTTTGATTGAAGAGTTTGATTTTAGGATCAGCAGGAAGGATATGTGTATTTGGTGCCCTAACCCTTATAGAGGCTTCTCTTGTAGTTCCTTTTTTCGTTGTTTGATGGACCTTCACCTGATAAGGTTTCTTTTTTTGGTTCTGTTGAATATTAAGATTCCAAAGAATGTTAAGTCCTTTTTCTGGCTGGTTATCCATGGACAAGGCAACACTCTTGATAGGGTCTAGAGAAATTGACCTTCATTGATTGGTCCCTTTTTGTTGTATCCTCTATAAGAAGGCAAAGGAAGACCTTGATCATAGCCTTTGGAGATTGACTTCATGCATTTTATGTGGAGTGATTTTTGTAGGTGTTTGGTTTTTTGTTAGTCCGCCATAGAGATTTGAATGAGATGATTGAGGAATGCCTTCTCCATCTGCCTTTTAAAGAGGAGTCGTTTCTTGTAGCTTTGGGGTGTGTACTTTATTGTAGGACCTTTGGGAAGAGAGGAATAATTGAATATTTAGAGGTTTGGAAAGGGATTCAAGTGATGGTCTCTAGTTGGATTCCATGTTTCTCTTTGGGCTTTGGTGACGAAGGTTTTGTTGTAGCTATTCGATAGGCATTATTTAACACTACTGGAGTCCCTTCCTTCAATGCCCTTCCCTTTTGTCGGTTTTTTTTTTTTTTTTTTTTTTTTTTTAAAAAAAAAAAAAAAAAAAAATAAAAAAATAAAAAAAAAAAAAAAGAAAAAAAAAAAAAAAAAAAAACCCCCTCCTTGAAACAACTTTTGTTGGTTCAGTATTTTTGTGTGTTATTGATTATTTTTTTTTAATGTTAAAAGAAAAAAAAAAAAAAAAAAAAACCCCCTCCTTGAAACAACTTTTGTTGGTTCAGTATTTTTGTGTGTTATTGATTATTTTTTTTTAATGTTAAAAGAAAAAAAAAAAAAAAAAAAAACCCCCTCCTTGAAACAACTTTTGTTGGTTCAGTATTTTTGTGTGTTATTGATTATTTTTTTTTAATGTTAAAAGAAAAAAAAAAAAAAAAAAAAACCCCCTCCTTGAAACAACTTTTGTTGGTTCAGTATTTTTGTGTGTTATTGATTATTTTTTTTTAATGTTAAAAGAAAAAAAAAAAAAAAAAAAAACCCCCTCCTTGAAACAACTTTTGTTGGTTCAGTATTTTTGTGTGTTATTGATTATTTTTTTTTAATGTTAAAAGAAAAAAAAAAAAAAAAAAAAACCCCCTCCTTGAAACAACTTTTGTTGGTTCAGTATTTTTGTGTGTTATTGATTATTTTTTTTTAATGTTAAAAGAAAAAAAAAAAAAAAAAAAATGTCCCTTTTTCCCATATAAAAAAAAAATGGGTTTAGTGGGCGGCCTTTTTTTTTTTTTTTTTTTTTCCCCCCCCCCCCCCCAAAAAAATAAAATTTGTTTTCTCATTTTTTAAAAGAAAAAAGGAAAAAAGGGGAAAAGATTGTGTATCTTTCACTTGTTAATGTATTTCAAATTTTTTGCTGATCTATCAGAATACTAAAGATTTGTAGATCAGAGTGAGCTTTGTGATGGCAACTGAACTGAAGGCAGCTTCTGAGGAAGTGAAAGTTGACCTCTTTGAGGATGATGATGAGTTTGAAGAATTTGAGATTAATGAAGGTTTGACTTGAAACTGTTTGTCTTTTTTATTCCTTCCCTTGTTTGGATTCCTTCACGATTGCCTTTTATTTGCACTCATTTTTCATTTATCAGTGCTTGTGTTGTGCAATTTCTCCTTTGTTTCAGCCAAAAGAATGTGAATGTTATGCAACGGTCTGAAAATCCTGATACTAACTCAATCCTAACTGCTGGCATTCTTCATTTGGATGCCTCATTACTGTTGCACTCATTCTTTTCACAGAGGCCAGTCTCTATCAAAGAAAAAAAAAACATTATTTCGTAGTAAATTCTTGGAATCCAGTGTTTGAAGAAAATAAGGCAGAATGTTTGTAAACTCAATTGCAATAGTAAAAATTAAAAAAAAAAACATATTGATGAGGATAAAGAAAAGTTGGAATAATGCATGGTTTTTAAAAGACCTCAAGTATACTTTATTTGGATGGACCTTTTTCTCTTTAAAATTTAAGCTATTAAAATTCTCTAGAGGTTTGTTTCAAGTTAATGTAAGAACTATTTTTTATTTTATTTTATTTTTTTATTTTATCTAAAAAAAGCTTATAGAATTACTTCTTTTCCAAAAAGGAAAAAAAAGGTTTGTTTGGAGTTAATTTCTTTTGTTACATACATATTCGGGTATTCCTTGTATGCTCAAAAGTGCTTGCAATGGTACATAAGGAAGCTGGTAGAATAGCTTTTGAATGAGTTTATTCAGATTTTGCTTTGATTACTGAAATGGTCTTGAAGTACATTTTTTTTTTCCAATTTATATTCCCCCAAAAAAAAAAAAAAAAAAAAAAGCACGACCATGAAACCACTTCTCTTTGTTCAGTGGAAGTGGGCGCTCTTCGTTATTTTTCAGAAATGGTTACAGTTACTTGATCGTTAAGAAGAGAAGAAAGAATCTTTAGTTTTACATTCAGATCATATGGTTGCTCGATGATGTTGTCAACTGAAACTATGATTTGAAGGTCCTGCTAGTCTTTTATTTCCTTTAAAAAGAAAAACATTTCAGTGACAAGGAAGTTTTGGAGTTTGTTAAATGGAGCATTATAGGTTGTTGGTGTGTCAATACTAAACTCTTGATAGCTTGTTAATTTCACGGATGTGCTTGTATATGTCGTGCCAGCATAACATTGTTAACTTAATGTCTTATGTTCTATACTTTCATTCATCACAATGTGTTATTTGCTAAGTTTTGAAACGAAGTGAAGGATTTGATGAATTACCAGTTAAGGGGGATCTTGTGACTAGAATATATCTCCCAAATGGTGTCATTACATTGTCTGAGAGCTTTTATGCATTTATTATTATTTTTATTTAACTAGGAGTGTGCTTGGGGTGCTTAAGTGCACCTTAACTGATCTCAAAGAACAGCCATCCGATTCTATGACATTATAACACGTTACTGTCAAGAATCTTGTGAGAGTTTGTTCTAAGTGGGTAACCACCCTGAGGTTTTTGAACAAATTCCTCAGTGTCTTTTTACTTTTTCACATGCTCTAGGGCAATATTAGGGCAAGTTATGGTGGTTCTTGTTTGAGACCATATAGAAGTTTAAGTTAGAACTTTGTAATATATATCATATATGTCCTAGTCCTAATCCTAGCAAAATATTGCTGCTAATCAGAGAGTTCAGAGGTCTTTTCCTCCTTTTCAAAGTTATTATGCAACTCTAATTTTCCTCAGATTCTGGGGTAAAGCTTATTACTCTTCTTGTTGTTGGCCTAACATCTTTAAGCCTAATGATATTTTTGTGATCTTTCCTTTTGACTCTCATGGGTGAAATGGATTACAGAGTGGGAAGTCAAGGAAGGCAAAGAAATTTCTCAGCAGTGGGAAGATGACTGGGATGATGATGACGTTAATGATGACTTCTCGTTGCAGCTTAAGAGAGAATTGGAGAACAATGCTGAGAAAAAATGAAGAGACTCTAGACACTTTCTTTTTATCTGCCAACATCTATGTTTTATTTGCGCTGTTTGACCTTCAAGATGGTTTTATTGCTTTCTGTATCTCAAATGGTGTCATTAATATTCATTTAAGATCAGCATATTGAATATCTATGGCCGTTGGCCCAGAAGATAAGGCATTCGGTTAATTTATTGATAGTCCTTGCTTTTACAATTCACTTTCACTTTCAAGTTTTGTCAAATTATTTAAGTTATCGGAAGGATTAGAGTTATAATTGCGTTGTAATTCTATGGTAGTCACCTATTCAAATTTTATGATTTTTCTGTGATTGAGTAATTGTTCCATGACATTAATTAATGTAACAGTAAGTGAAAAAGAAAAGGAAAAAGAAAAATAAGAAGCTTATTGTGTAAATTTAAAAAACAAAAAGCTTTAAAGCTATTGGAAGCATGGTTTGTTTAACCGATATAATTGTCAAGTTCTACCCGAAAATACTAAACTCATAGCATACCAAGTCAATTCTTAATGATCATAACATTTTCTAATAATCTTATTCTAATAGGAATGTACCAAGCCTACCACGTTTTGGCTCTATTGTATGTAGAAAATTTTTAGGACTCCTACGTAGTTTTGTGAATTTATGTTCGCAAATTTAATATAATTAGGCTTTAAATCATTATTGCACAAGGTATGTGACAACATAGGTCGAATATTAGATTGGCAATTTGCAATGCATACTTGTCTTTGTCTAACTGGACTCATTCTTAGAGCCCATTTAAAGAAAATTTCTAGTACTAAGAGAGTATTATATTTCCTTTGTTCACTATATAAATTTGTTTTCATAAATACAGTAGATCCTACGTTAATGTTAATGGGTTCTACTCTATTTTTAAAAGTATGTTGATATGATACACAATAATCTACTATCTTCGTTCATCTTGCTGAGGCCAACATTCTTAAGGTGGGAGAAAGGAAAGCCATTTTGTAACAGTAAAATCTGAAAATGCATCCACAAAGCTCATCAATCTGTGCCCAAGTGGCCTTGTGAGAAGGAATTTTAGAGACGTCTTTTTCCAAGTCAATCAAGTCAACTCTGCACTTGCTAACTTTGTTTTTTCCATTTATTTCAGGCCCAGAGTTTTGGGAATTCAATTGCAACCAAGCTCGTTCAGTGATAATGGGGAAGAAGGGAAAGGTAAAGTTCATTTATTTGTTCACTTTATCTTTTTGGGTAAAAAAGTATTCTCAAATAGAGACTAGCATTGCTGAAATAAAGAGAGGGACAGTCTAAAAGCAAAAGAAAAAGGTACAAATTTCTATATGCTATCCATATTCTTCTCATTTGTTTTCTTTCATACTAAGAAAATTAGATGCTAAATACTGAGAGAAACTTGTCATCACCACAGTTAAAAGTAAATATGGGGACACTTAAAAAGCAAAAGAAAAATGTAAGGAACTCTTATCATATTCATATTGCTCTCATTTGCTTTCTTTCAAACTAAGAGAACTAAATGTTAAATACTTCCAAGAGAAGCTTACTATCACAATATTGCTTCTCAGCTAGGATTGAACAACCATGACAACTCAGAAAAGAAAGGTGAGATTCAATGTTGGAGGCACGATATTCGAAACGACAACGACAACCCTTTCTAATGCCAGCGATAATTCGTTACTCAAAGCCATGTTGGATGATGCCTGGTCAGCACAATATGAAGAATTTGGAGAGCATTTCATTGATAGAGACCCTGCTTGCTTCAACGTCCTTCTTCATCTTCTTCGAACCGGAGAGCTTCTTGTTCCTCCAACCATTTCCGACATACTTCTCTTTAGAGAAGCTCATTACTATGGACTTCTAGACCAGGTTCGCTCAGCCAGAAATGTCGAGTTAGACGGTGAGAATCTCAAACTTGCATCCTCCATAACTGGTAGAACTTTGCTGAAAGAACGTTCTTTAGTAAGAGCAAGTGCCAATGGTAGTTGCTCAATTGCTAATGGCAGAGTTTTTCATGTCTATGATTGGATGCTTCAAGAACTCTCATTCGGAAATCTTGATTATATGAAGATTGTGGACATGGAGTGGTATGATTCAGAAAACCTCTTAATCAGTGGTCAAAAGAATTCAAGTCCAAACACTTTTGGTGGTGGTGGTGGAATAGGTCTCTTCAATCCACAAACTGCTGAACTTAAACAAAGATTTAAGCTCACTCGAACTTCGTCTCCTTCTTATAGATCTCATGGAGGAGATGATCAATTTTCGAGAATGAAACCCGGAAATCTGGCAATCAACAATTCAAACAACAAAATATTTTGTTGTTGTAAAGATGACTTCAACACAAAAGTGGATGGCATTGGAGTTTGGGATACAACAACAGGGCAGCAGATTGGTTTCTTAGAAGATGGACATATTAATGAGCTTGGCAACACCTTCAAGCTTCAATGGCTGCCAAGTAACAACTGTTTAGTAGGGGTGATTCGCAGTTCTCAAAGCAATAGAATAAGCATATTTGATCCAAGAATGAGAGAAATGGAATTGGGTCATTGGGAACACAATCCATACAAGCTGAAACATCAAGGAAGATTAGTAGATGCAATAGGAATTGAGGAAATGAAGTGTGTTTGTGTAATAGAAGAGAATGGTTTTTTTGGTTTTGTGGACTTGAGAAAGCTTGGAGGTGAATCCCAAATGAACAGAGTTCGGAGGAACTCTAAAGAAGAAGAGGAAAAGGAATGGTTTCCTTTGTCAATGGAGAGTGTATTCATTGAAACTGGTGGAAAGCCAAAGCTGGGATGGCATGGAGGGAAGCTGTTTTGCTCAATAAATAGTGTCATTTCAGTGTATTGTGGGTCAGGATTTGAATGGGAATTGGCTTCTCAAGTTCAACCCAAACATGGAGGAGGACTCATCCAGGACTTTTCTATAGGAGGGGACAGGTTGTTTTCACTTCAAACTTTGGAACATAATCTCTATGAGATTAATGTATGGGAGACACCACCATCACCCTTGCCACCATTATTAATATAACCAATAAGTTAATTGAACAAATCTTTGTGATAAACTATGAAAGAGAGAGTTTGGTTAAGGTATTATAACCTCCATTCAAGGTGAGAGATTCAAAATCCACTCCCATGTATTATTAGATTCAACAAAGACTAAGAAAAAGAAAATGGAGTGAAAGGAAATCATGAACATGTGTTTAATTTCTACCTGGTGTATGTTTATTTTATGGCTCAATTATAGAAACTACTTTCCAACTTGGTACTTTGTCTAAAGGTTAAAAGAAAAGTTTAAAATATCTTTACATTTAGTTTATGATGAGAGCTGTTAGTAATTTATTTCAAAAGTATTTCTAAAATTTTTTAAATTTCATAAGTACTATTAAACTATATATATATATATATAAAATAAGAAAATTCTCTTATCGTTAGAAAATGAACGAGACCATTAACACTTCATTGTAAAAATATTGTTGAATTTTCAAAAGTCATATTATATCCTTAAAAGAAAAGAGTTAAAGAAGTGTAGAAAAGAGTTTTACCATATGGAAGAACAGCGATTATCGTCTACACTCCATTTTACCACTCTTTTTCATTTCTTCTCTCTCATCTGCTTCAATTTATGACCTAATACTTTGCTATTTTTCCTCTCTTCTTCAGTACTCTCTTACTCCCGTTCTTCCATTCTTCAATCTCTAAAACTACCCCTTAACTCAATGCATATATGCTATAGCAAGAAGCAATGAGAATAATAGAATCACCAAGGGACCTTAAGACTTAAATGTTTTAACAAAGTTGTACAATAGTAGTTGAACATGAATCAATACATTTGGGATTTAATACACAAAAAGAAAGATAAGTTAGGAATTTGAACCATAATTTGGAGAACAACCAATTAAAGGGAAAAGAAGAATTTGTAGTAATGAAAGATTTTGTTGATTATTTTTGCCATTCACATTAGTCTATTTATTCTAATTAGTTAAGAAGGTTTCTAGGATGAAAGCCGATATTTCTTTGCTCGCTCATTTGGTAAAAATAGTGTAACTATATGATAATATTATTATTTTTAATTATTTTTTTAAACAAAGTTTAAGATTATAAAAAAAAAAAAAATTAAAAGTTCAAGAATGTCTATAAATAAAGTAGAAAGTTGAGGAGTGTTTTTTATAAATTTAAACTTTTTGGTCCAATCCAAGAGAGATCTCCTTGATTCTCAATTTCTTCAATGTGGATTTTAATATAGGATAATGTGGTTAAGGATAAGGCTTTTAGTATTTTCCCACAATTATAATTATTTATATATTCTAGCCCTAATAATATAATACGCTAAGGCTTATCCTTTTATCCTTTTTGGAACTCCAATTTTGCACTAGCACCTTCATGTGGCATCTATTATATGGACATCAAATCAATGACAGTATATGAGGGCCATTTTGACAAAGAAGATTCAACTCAAATTACATACATTTGGAGAAATGGACCTTTATTCATTGTCATTTGTAAATTTTTTTTTTTTTTTTTTTTTAAGATGTATTATTATTTGATCTAATCTTTCTTTCTCTTTATTGAAATATGCATGCAATTGGTGGTTAATTTTTAGGATTCAAAATTTGTGAAGATTGTTTGATGATGAAGTCCAACAATTATTCTAAAATATGAGCATATTTTGAAACTACCTTTTGGTTCCTAGGTTTTGAGTTTAGTTTCTATTTAATTTTTCTGTCTTAAAATATTACGTTTTTAGTCATTAAATTTTGAATTTGGTTTCAATTTATTCCCTACATTTTGAAATGATACCATTCATCTTTGAGATTTGAGTTTTGTTCGTTCCTAGATTTTAAGATTCACACTTTTAGCGTCAAATTTTTACTAAATACTCACTTTTCATATTAATGTTTGATGTTTGTTGATTAATTTAAAAGAACTATAATTAATTAAATTTAAATATTTTTTATCATTATTAAAATTAAGTTTAAAATTTTACTTTATAATTATTTAAAGTTAAAATTCTTTAATCATGAAAAATTAAAAATAAATAAATAATCTTTTAAAGAAAGAAAGAAAAGGAACCAAAATTTTCAATTTTTGTTTATCTACTTCAATAAATTTTAGCACTGGTTTAGTTTTAGGTTTTTTTTTCTTTTTTTAAAGTTAGTCTATCTAGCATTTTCTTTTTAAAAAGTTTTACTTTCTATTTATGATAAACCATAATAGACTTAGATAGACACGAATACTAAGTTTAAGATCTATTTAAACAGAGATCAAAAAGACAATTTAAAAGAAATAAACTTTTAAAAATCACTTTCTGTTCCCAAACTTTTATAAAAATAACAATTTAATTCTTGAACTTTAGCATGTAATAATTTAGTTCATGTACTTTTAGTTTTGTAACAATTTAATCTCTAAAATATTGCTATATAACAATTTAGCCTTTTTACTTTAGAATTTGCAACAATTTAGTCTATAAACTAGTAGAAAATTTAACAAGATTTCTTACATAAATAAATCGATAAATTAATTAAAGATTTAATATTTTTACCAAACACAAAGTTTACATTATAAAAATAATAAAAGTTAACATATATCTTGATGAATTTTCTTACGTTACATACTAGATTATTACAAAATTGAGAGTATTTGAAATGGTTAAATTATTACAATGCACGGGAGATCAAAAAGAAAAAAAAAAAAAAAAAAAA
>QLSR01000017.1:130601-200808 GCA_031780015.1 Citrullus colocynthis | reverse complement strand
AAAAAAAAAAAAAAAAAAAAAAAAAAAAACTCTTCTTTTTCGCATATGGATGAATGATGTCGGATTGAAATGGTGCAGCCAAGCAGATGTTGGCCCAATCACTTTACTGTTCAAATTCTTTGTAAGAAGTTTCTTACGAAGCTCTATTGGAGATGATCATTGTAAAGGCTGCAAAATCAAGACCGTTGAACGTGCACAAAATTCCATCTCTTTTCCCTCTTTTCCTCTGCTTTCCATTTTCATTTCATTCCTCAAAAAGCTTCCAACAATGGAGCCACTCTTGAACTGAAACAACACCCACGATCTATTTTCCCCTGTTTTCTGCCTTATGGGTCGCCCTCTCTCTTCTTTTTTTCCTTCCTTATGGATCACCTTCTTCTTCTTCTTCTTCTTCTTCTGCTTCTGCTTCTTCCCATGTTTTGTTTGTCTTTTCGTTACTGCTGACGATCCCGACAGATTAACTCCAATCAACCGCGATCTTTATCATTCTAGGTTGGTAATTCTCTGATTCGGATTCCTACACTTCTTTTTCCTTCCTTTTGTTTTCATGGTAATTACGATGGATGAGATTAGGTGCGAAGTATGATCTGCCGGTTACTGTGTCAACGGTCGTTGTTGTGGCTCTTCTCTCTTTAGACTTTGGCTGTTTAATCGTATAACTGATGCACATTCTCTGTTGTAGTTTTGGTTTTAGAAATTTGATATAGCGGCTAGATTGTGATTAGATATCTATGTATCTAACTTTCCCAATTCTGGATAAAGTGAAAGTTTGATCTTGTGACCAATTTTTGTGCACCTCGAGTTTGAAACAACTCGATCCAAGTTTTTTGGAGAGTTTCATAGTAGGCTCTTTATCTTTTTGGATATGAACTTTTCAGTCATATGGTTTGAATACTTTCAATTCCTGAAACTTCCCATTTTGTTGGGTGATTGGATCTTGCAGTGTGGATTTGATGAAGGAGATAAAAGCTTTGGTCCATCGACACCCTGATAAGCTGACTGTATGTTCTTGTTGTTGGTTCTCCTTTATTCAGGCTTGATGCTTTGGTTTGGTTACTTACTTTCAATATTTAAGCAGATAGAGACAATGAAGTCTAGAAATAAGGGCTATGTTGCAGAGATTCCAGTTGTTACTTATTGCCATGGAGGGAGTAACATTGATGACATGTCAAAATTCCGGATACTTCTTGTAAGTTTTGTGTTGAATTGCGTACTCACTTGATCTTCTAGGCTTTTATTCCCTTGGCATTCTTTTGAGACTGTTGTTTAAGCAATGTTGAAGTGAAAGCAGCAAAGGCTTCCTGCCTGTGTACTTCTTGATCTAAATTAAAGTGGGCTTGATTTAGAAATTAGTTTTTCTGTCTTTCTTTCTTTTCTTTTCCTCTCCTTAACGATTAAGGGAACATACCATCTCAGATTGGCAATTGCTGGTGTTCTTGACAGATGATTCCTCCTTGTCTTCCAGAGTTTTGGACAGCATGGAAGGGAGCTCATAACAACAGAAGTTGCACTAAGAATTCTCTTAATCTTGAGTGAAGAACAGTTGTTGCCCCACATGGATCCAGCTTCCCTAAACAACACACTTGACAAGCTTGTCATTAAGGTATGTGTGGAGGTTGCAATTTTTTACATTGTTAAGTGGAATAAGTTAATGGAGTATAAAATTTTTTGGTCTATAACTTTAGGAAATTAATAGGTAGTCACACAGAACTCATGGCTAATTTAACAAACAATCAAAGTATTAGTGGGATGCTTCAACCTTCCTCCCCTTCCTGCTAACCTCTTCCTTTCTTTTTATGGTAGTAATGAAGTCCATGCAGTTCACCCTGCATTGTAAATAATGCCCACATTTTGCTGTTCTTTTTTTCTTTTCACACAACTCCTTAAGAGAGTGAAAATTATAACAGAACGGAACACATAAAGAACCACCGGAGAGAACAAAAAAAGAACAAACAACAGAAAAGAAACCTTCACAACGAGAAAACACCTAGCGAACATAACAAAGAAAAACTAGCAAAGAGTGATGAAGGAAATCTATGCTCTAACTGATAATGGTGCTTAAAACTTAAATCACATGTTACTATATGCATACAAGATGTGCTTGCTTATGTATGTCGTCAGGTGGTGCCAATGGAAAACTTAAATGGGCGCAGGCTTGTTGAGGGCGGGGATCTATGTGAAAGAAGAAATGGTATGCAGAAGATCTAATCCATTATATGGTCATAGAAGATCTCCAAGGTAGATATTGACATGCCTGAGTTTGTCTTCTATGGCAGGGAGAGGTGTTGATCTGAACAGAAATTGGAGTGTCGATTGGGGTAAAAAGGAAAAGGTTGGTATCTATCTTCTGATTTGCACTTGAAATCATTTGACAAGGTTTTGATATAGTCTGCCAACTGAGTTATGAGTTTCTACTGAGAAGCCAATTAGCAGAAACCGTCATATTCATTTCTTGAAACAGGCCTTTTTTTTTCTCAGGCTCTATGGATTTCTGTCTGGCTTTTGTGAATGATAGTTGTTGTCATACTCTCTTTTATTCGAAGCATTTTAGTTATCCTTCTCCCTATTGCAGGATTATGATCCTTATGAGGAAAATCCTGGATTTGCACCTTTCAGCGAACCAGAAACTCAAATTATGCGAAAACTTGCCTTGACATTTGATCCACATATATGGGTCAATGTGCACTCTGGAATGGAGGTAAGAAGCAATACCATTTTCATTTGTGTTTGCCTGAGTTTTGAGGTGCTAAGACAACAAGATTTTAGTTATTAACCTCGACTATGATTAGTGATTTTCTTCATGAATACAGTCTACAGTTGCTTTCGCCTTTACCGACACCTTTTTTCTACTTCCTTTTCTTTTAAAATTACAACTCGACAATGTGGTTGGTTCAATTTACCATGAAATTGTTCTCCAAAGTTTAATGAAATAAATATCGTTAAATTACAAGTATAGTCTCTGAACTCCCAATTATGTCTAAAAAGTATTTAAACTTTGAAAATGTCCTAACTGATCTCCAAAATTTTAATCTTTTGTCTCCTTGACATATTCCAATATTTTTATCAACTAAGTAATATTTAAGAGATAAAAGCTAAATTTTATGTTTTATAGAACCCTAAACTTTCAACTTTGTGTCTAGCTTGTTTGTGAATTTTAAAATTTTTTACATAAAATTGAAAATTCAAAGACCTATCTGACACAAAATTAAAAGTTTAAAGACGCACAAAACACTTTTTCCAGTTCACGGGTTAAATAGACACAAAGGTAAAAGTTCGTAATTTAACCAATAAATACTGTTAGTTTGAAGCAGAAATTCCAGCCTAATACTAATCCAATTGACTGAACTAATCGAAATGAAACTCAAATTTTGTCTGGCATTCAAATTTCTCCTGTCAAACCAGCCACAATAAACAATCTCATCACCTCTCTTTCTTTCTCTGCTCTTGTTTATTACTTGAACTAAAAGTTGAGGTTCTTCCATGCACATTTATACAGCTTTCTGCTTTTGATTGTTAATTCTTTAGGCTTTATTCATGCCTTATGACCATAAAAACACAACTCCTGACGGTGAAATTACTCAACAAATGAAACTTCTGCTTGAAGAGCTGAACGATCTCCATTGCCACCACCGATGTATGATTGGATCAGGCGGAGGCTCTGTCGGGTTAGTTCACTTCTTCATTAACCCTTTTCTTTATTGCAATCATATTGTAGTAGGTTACCATTTTACTTGTATTTTATTGGTACTTCAAAATATTCTATTACAATTTTGGTGGTTTTTAGATTTAGCACGCAAAGATCATCTTAAAATTATTCTTTTCCAAAAATCTTAACAAAGGAGTAGAAAATTTAGCACGCAATTCTTCCAAATAATTAGAGAAAAATTAAGGTAGACGAGAAGATGAAAAACACTCCAATTAATGAAAAACCACATGTTTGAGTTTCCTTAATTGCTCTTGCGATATCAGCCTTGATGTGCAATTGGTTCTGAAATTCTTCCTGCATAATTGTTTGTTCTTAAGGTATCTGGCACATGGGACGGCCACAGATTTCATGTTTGACAAGGCACGAGTTCCTATGGCTTTCACATTTGAGGTTTGTCAAACGAGAACTGCTATGTAACTTCCATAAAATAATATTGGTTTTGGCCTTAAAATAAGCTTCTCTTCACCATATGATTATACCAGATATATGGAGACGAAGCTGCCTCATCAAAAGACTGCTTTAGAATGTTCAATCCCACGGATTCCATTACCTTCAATGTATGTAACATCTCTTCTTGCCATCTTGACCAATATAGTCCATGGAAATCCTTGGTTGAATTCAATTTTCTTCTTTGTTTTCAGAGGGTTCTTGGCGATTGGTCTGCCGCATTTTTTACAATATTTAAGCTGGGTCCCGAGTACCTCAAAGAGACCGAGCTCCATTCAAAGGGAAACTTAGACAAGTTGGTGTCGATTGATGAATATCTTGAAGGTTACTTGATTGAGAGAAGTAGCAGATATGGGAAGAAGAGGGAGGTGTTTGACCTAGGGATGCAAGAGATGAGAACTTATTTTAGGCTATTTTTGTTGTCATCAGTTTTATTGATGTTCATGTTTTGTTCTAGAATTTCTAAAAACAAGTTCACTAGACCCCTTGTTTCTGCCATTTCCATTTGAAGATGTGTTTAGTTTCTGGATTCCACATGTTTATTGCCATATTTTATTCTAAAAGGGTTATAGAAGATCACATATTTGTCAGGGCAGTGAGTTACGATTAACCAAATATCTAAGTTACATTTATATATTTTCCTTCACCTTCTCCCTTGCTCAGTATTGCAACCTATCAACCTAACATCAAAGTTTCTATATTGTAACGATACAAAAACATTGGCTAATTTAGCACCTCTCACTAAAAGAATGAAAAGACACGCATTGAAGTGAGGTCCTTGGATCAATTATTTATTTTGCATTTTACTGTATAATGTAAGAATGGTGAATGTTGTATAAACAATAATACAAGAATGATCAACAGATGGGAATTTGCCTGGTGTTTCTAAGACCCGTCACCTGGCGGCCGGGTTGGGTGGGATCTATATCATTTAAGCGAGCGGAAAGGAGGGGCGAGTATTGAGGGTTCTACTTTAGAAATGCTACTTTTTGCTGGTATAATGCCATACTATTTGTGGAACATCAAACCTTTCTCCAAGTCATGAGGATAGATTCAGTTTGAGTTGGCAATTCCTGCAAAACCATTCCAGGGGAGATATAAAACATCAGTCGTGAGTCTACGAAACAGTGTACATAAAATTATGAAAATTAATTCATATTTCAACACATGAATTCCCACAAAAGTTGTCGATTTTGATACCAATTCATTAAGAAAGTGCAAAAAAGACTACAGGTTCTGGTACCATTTCATTATGAAACGGCCAGAAACATCACATCTTACAGCCTTTAGTGCATACCTATGGATTGGTTGGATAAAATCATGCAAATTTATTCTCCAAGGTGCATGGTTACATGATCGAGCGGGCAACTATAAGCTTAGAGTACGCTTCATGTATCTGAGGGCAGACCGCAACATGGCTCTGGCCTTTCCATCAGGAGTACAACCAGACAAAATCATCTCTTCATACACAGCCGGAACCTGAAACTCAAATAATGTACTTTCTAGTTAATAGTTATATTCAAAAAGACGTTTAAGTAGGCTCCAATATAATGGACAATCAAAGGTAATATTCGCCAAATAAGCAAAATATATGCATAAAATAACATGAACAAATTATGAAAAACAAGCTGCAGGGTCATGTTCTTCTACCTTGTCAAATTTGTCAACACGGATCAAAGCTTTCATAAGTGTTGTATATGTGACAACATCAGGCTTCACATCCTGCAGTTGTAGGACCAAATAAGTATGGATGATGACTGGATAAGCTTTATTCTTGATATTGAGAATGGAAAAATGCAAACGTTATTGTAAATACATTACACTTACATTTTCTTTCATGTACTGCAAGATTGAAAAGGCTTCAATGTCTCTCCTATCCTCGCCAAATGCATTGATCAATGAATTAAGAGCCAAGAGACTGGGCTTTAATCCATCTGATCTCATAACTCTATATGCATTTACTGCCTGCTCTGACAAACCCTGCCAAATGATGAAATGGAAGAACATTAAATGCATATTCAAGAAACAAATTTAAACCTATATTCTGATACATAAACTTATATTACAACTATGATTAGAGAGGCAAATCTGGTGATGGCCCAATGACAGGTGGGCTTTTTTATATAAACATATTACTCAGAACCATAGGCTCCAAATCAGATGGTGAACCTGTTTCTGCTGCCAATAACTACAGCCAATTACAAAACAGAAGAAATATAGCGAACCTTTTAAAAAACTACAAAAGTAAAAAATCATTAGCACGCATGCTGAGTTAATTAAGAAAGCGCATACAATGCTACTTCTGCAAAATATTACTACCATTTACAAGTGGTCATATTTACTAAGCATTCTCATTACAAATTCAATCTGTTTATCAAGATGAGAAGCACGAATGGAAACCAAAACAAGAAACCTACAATATTCCAGTACTTTGGTATCAATTTTCTCAACCTCGCATTGAGTATCTGATGATCGGCAGTGTTATGTTGTTAAGCAATGATATTATGTATAATATTATTTTGTTCTAAAATTTTCCTTCCATTTGTAATACAACATCAGCTGTGGAGAAAAAAGTATGAACAAGTAACATATCCATACATGGGATATGTTCCAACAGTAAGTATCCTTTTATTGGAATTAGAAATTTGCATTATCAATTTTTCAGAGAATCATATTTATACCAAAAAATGTGCGAGAAGAAATGCGGGAAAGATAACGTACTCTTTGAGCAAAGGCATTGATTAAAGCATTATACATAGTTGAGGATGGTTTCAGCCCAGCAGACTTCATGGCCTCCAAGCACTCAATTGCATCGTTAAACCTCCCTGACTGTCCATATATATCAACAAGTGTAGTGTATGTTATCACATTGGGAAGCAAGCCCTGACTCTGCATCTTTCCTAACAAGATTTTAACCTCGTCCCACTTTTCCTGCTCTCCTAACGAATTGATCATAATATTATATGTTGTGGGACAAGGTAAATAACCACGCTCCTGCATTTCCTCGAACAATTCTGCAGCCCTGTCATGGTATCCGTGCTTACAATGACAGTCTATAAGTGTGTTCCAAGTAACAACATCTGGTTCAATCCCCTCCGAGAGCATCCGGTCATATGTTTCCATGGCATGATCAAGACAATTGAATTTCCCGAAAGTATCAATCATAACATTGTAAAAATGCCTATCAGGTTTGACATTGCTATTCTTCATTTCCCTCAAAACTTCAAATGTTTTCTGCCATTCGCCACGGTCTCGATAACTAGCTAAAATCCTACTGAAAATAAAGGAGTTGGGCTGTACATTTCTAGCTTCCATTTGTTTCAACAGTTGTCTTGCACTTTCCCATCTGCCCACATTTGCATAAGCATCAACGAGAAGACCATATGTATGCTCATCCGGTGATAATCCACTCTTTTCCATCTCTGAAACAATCAATTCTGCTTCTTTCAGAGAACCCTTTCTAGCATAACCTTTAAGAAGTGCATTGAAAGCCTTAATTCTTGGTTTCAATCCACCTTCTTTCATTTCCTCAAATATAGCCTCAGCTTCCTCCGTCCGCCCATGATTTCCCAATGCCGAAATGATCGCAACAAACGTAGAAGTTTTGGGGTTTAAACCACTCGCCTGTACCATCGACAAGAAATACAGAGCTCGGTTAGGATCTCCAGCTTTCGCAAAGCCCAATATGATATCATTAAGGAGCTGCCCATCGAGTTCAATTTTATCAGACTCAATCTCTTCGTAAAGCTTTTGCAAGATTGGGACATCAATCTTATTCGTGCGAGTAAGCGACTGAATTATCAAACTATAGTTAACAAAATCAGATTGGTAACCATCCTGTCGCATCCTAGACATCAAATTTAGAGCCTTTTCCAAATCATTATTGCGAGCACAAGCACCAATGAGAGCATTATACGTTAAAGGGGTTAGGGTTTGCTTCTGGGAGAGAATAAAAGCTTCATAGAGCTTCTCAGAGCGGCCAAGTGCATGAATGAGAATCGAGTAAAGCAATTCGTAAGAGAAACACAGATTATGCTTCTGAAGCCACGAGACTACCGCATAACCTAGCCCAATCGAAGAGGAGGAAGAGCAAAGAGACTTAAGCAGAGAGTGCCAAAGAGGCGCCGGCACGGCCCTGTAGGCCTCGGCAAGCTGGAACTCGGTGGGGTCGAGGGAGGTCGGAGAAGCGGTATTGGAGTCAGAATCGGAGTTCAAAGTAGAGTTAAATTCCACCTCCGAATCGGACTTGGGATAGGCCGAAGACCGAGAAAGGAAGTCGAGGAGAGGAGTGAAGTCGTAGCGGCGACTCTGAAGGAAAACGGGGTCGTTTTCGAAAACGTCGAGCTCGAGGTCGAGGGCGTCGGAGGAAGTGTAACAGGTAACGAGGGAGGAGGAGGTGGTAGCGGTGGCGGCGGAAATGAAGGGAAATGAGAGATGGGTTGTTAAATGGGGGTTCTGGTGGTGGAGGAAGACGGTGAGAGAAGGGAATTGAGTTGCAGGAAAGTGAGTGGAGAGTGGCAAAGGTGAAAGAAGAAGCATGTTATCGGATAATTGAATTGGGTAATCGGGAAAGTCGTAATGGCTGCGGCGGCACCACAAGGCAATAGTAATGAAGGCTCAATTATTCCTGCCGCCGGCAAAGTAAGTCGAGAACTCGGAAACAGATTGACAATACATGGCATAGAGTTTATTATCTTAAACGTCGTCGTAACATCTGATATGAATATCCTCATTGGCTGTAAAATATCGTCTCCTTAAAACTTAAAAATAAATATTGTTTCCACAATTATTGGATTTTTCTTTAAAAAAAATATATAATGTTTAAAATATAAATAATTTTGGAATGGTGGGTTTAATTGATATATTTATACCAACTCCTAAATATTAATAATATTTTAATTAGATGTTTGATAATATACAAATGTACTATTTTTCTTTACAAAAGTGTAGCCAGATTAATTGAATATGTCTTTTGTATTAAAAGTGTGCTTAATTAGAGATTGGAGTCCATTAAAGTGAATCCAATTAAGAATGATACAAAAATACTATTTTACCCCAGTTGAGGGTGTGAAGACACTCTCCACAACATTACATGACACTTGAAAGTTGAATCTTACTCGATGCTTCATGGCGTTTATTGGCTTCATTGGTGGAGGTTCCTTCCTTCTATCACATTGTTTGGTTTCAAAACCTGGTAGCAGGTGGTTTGGCTCCATGAACATTATGTTCTCATTTATGATTATCCCATTTTTTTGTCGGTCTTCATATGGATAAATCTTTTTTCACTTCCTTATAATTTTAGTTTTTTTTTTTTTATATTTCGAAAAAATAAATAAATAAACTCTTACCCATGGAATGTATAAGAAAAGGGCACTATTCGTAAATGTTCATCTTTATACATTTCACTCTTATCACACAAACAATGAATTAATATATTTAAAAAATAAAGTAAGAATAATTTTTATATGCTAAATTATGATTGGACAATTTTGTAGAATGTACAAAGATGAGTATAGTTGAGGGTTACTCAAGGCAAGATCCAAAGACCATGGGTGAGCCAAGCCTAGAGGGTACTGGGAGAGGGCATATGGGAGTGTGCATCCCAAAAGGGGAATGTCAATACCTTGAGGCTTAGGTCGACCAACCGAGCTAGTGAATATATACAAATCGAAAAATAATCGAGCCAAGTTCGAATTGACACCCTGCAACCTTGAGTGTGAGAAACATCCTTGATACTACTATCGTGGTCACACGTAACCATAGATGTGTGTCACATGTGGCTTGTGAGTAGTTCCATTTGGCCACCCAATGGAGTGTAAGTAATATCCAAATGAGAGACATGACCTTACTTCTTTTTCATGACTAGATGTGCAATAGGTTTGACACCACACTAGTACAAATATCTCTTACAAAAGTTGATAACGGAACCAGACTAAAGGAAGAAGGTCGAAGGTTAAGGCCACCAAACACATGTAGCAAAAATCAATGAAAACGAGATACGAACACCAACCGATACAACTCCAAATGCATATAAATATTTTACAAGAAAAAATACTACGAAAATTATATTAGTGGCTACTCGATTTTGAAACATAACGACCCAGTGACGAGGCAAGCTATATTCATCATTGAATAATCTTTCTTCTATCTGATTGATTTTGGTCTGAAATATCGTAAACGTGCGAACCCCAGCTCTAGCAATAGCGATAATTTGTAGCCTTCTCTAATGGCGACAATTTAAACCACTTTAGGTTTTCAGAGCTCAACTTCTCAATAGACCCAAACCCAACTTATATGCTACTTTAATCAATCTCTTCTCCTTACAGTTTGCAGCAACGGAGCTATACTATGTCTTCGTTGACTCTTAAATCCTCCTTTCCCTCCTCTAAATTAACTTTCCCCTCATCATCTTCTTCGTCTTCCTTTACTTTTCCTCGCTTCTCTCCAATTTCCTTCCCTAGGAAGCTGAGAAATGGTGTCGCGTTGCGACTCCGTGCTTACGACTCTTCCAAGAGCGACAATCCTGATGCCTCCACTGGCGATTCCAAGCCACCCAACGGTACTTTGGTATTCCCTTCTCCCTCTCAGCTTCTCTGCTTTTTATTTCGCGTATGGATTGTATGGTCAATGGGTATGTTGTCAAAATGTCAAATGAAACAGATAAAGTTTGAAGCATTCCAGTAACGTAGGCTTTTGGGTGTACTTTATTCTCTGCTGTTTTAGTGGAATAGTCTGAGTCAACGTTTTTCAAAATGAATATGGTTTGTTCAAAATACTGGAGCTTAACAGATAGATGTGAGATCTTTACATATCACTGGCAAACATTGAAAATGTGGATGCTATATTCAATTTCCTTGTAGAGCTTTTACAAGATACTACATATTAAAATGTTGATAATGATTTTTCATCTTTTTTCCCTTAAAAAAAGATTAATTTTGATTTTTTTTTGGTCATCTTGATGAACCTGATGGTTGTTATATTCTTACTAGTTCCCTTTGAGGTTGGGAGTAACTATATCTCTGGAGTTAAAGCAGTATGTGTTTGTGTTTGGAGTACAGAGTTGAGTTACTAAGTCAAGATATCTGGTGCAGTTTTTTGCAATCTAAAAAAAATATGATTTTCTAGTGGTTATTTTTGTTTAAGTCGGTGGAATTGGGTTATTTAACCTTGTGAAGTTGGTCGGTCAAGCACTGAGTTGGGTTAAAAACCAACCCAACTCAACTCAAACACCCATTTTATATTTTCTAGATTTTACTATCTATAGTTGTTTGATTTTCTTTTATGTAATTGGCAGCCAAAAACTCGGAGAGACATTCTGCTAGAATATGTTAAAAATGTCCAGCCAGAATTCATGGAATTGTTTGTTCAGAGGGCACCACAACAGGTGGATCTCCATTGGAATTAATACTAACTTCTTTGATGTAGAATTCAGCTTACTTTCATTTTCAATTCCATAACTTTCTGTGATAATTTTATACTTCTCCGATTCCTTTTTAGGTTGTTGAAGCAATGCGCCAAACAGTCACAAATATGATTGGAACTCTACCTCCACAGTTCTTTGCAGTTACTGTCACCACAGTATGTATATACTAGTTGTGTAGTTCTTACATTGAAAGTCACCCAAATGGCCAAATATTTGTTGTACAATTGATATTTGGTAAGAACAGGTCTAACTTTTAAATATTATTTACTATACAACTATGTTTAATTTTTAGTATTTGGTTCAGGTTGCTGAAAATCTTGCACAACTTATGTACAGTGTAATGATGACTGGATATATGTTTAAAAATGCTCAAAATCGTTTAGAACTGCAGCAAAGTTTAGAGCAGGTTGCTCTCCCAGAACCAAAGGATGAGAAGGTAGTTTGAATAGTTTTATGTAGTTCTTGAAGGATTTTACATCTAGATATTTTGCATTTTGGAGTTAACCTTGCCCACTAGTTTGCTCCCCCACAAGAAGTAATCAAACTACTGCAGTCTTTCAATGTGCATCTGTTACTTCACTGTGGGTTAGATGCCCCATCTGCATTGATGCCTGTCAATGTCATGATAAGTTTATTTTTCCTTTGCCTATTGTTTCATTATGTGTAATCATAATTTGGTTTCGGCCTTGGCTATATTCCATATGTCACTTCGACATTACTACATGTTCCATCATGTAGTTTTTGTTCAGGCAAAATCATTAGTTATTTTTTTATCTTGATAGACTACTATAGTGCATCTGTATTTATGCTGTGGCAGAAGTTGATGGTTTGTGGAATTTTAAACACAATAGGTAGAGGTACTACGGAATGATGTGGAATAGTTATGAAAAGCTTTGCTCTACAGTCTGTTGGTCCCTCACTCTGCTAGAGTTTCACTCTTAAAATTCTGCAAGTGAATGTCTCATATAACTTTCTTTTTTCTTTTTTGCTGTTGTTGTTGTTGTTCCTCCTGCTGTAGAGAGATCCTATTTTCTCTCTGAGCATTCTATCTATGTATAATTATTAGTATTGTGATTTTACTCCATTCTGATATAATCATGGCTAAGGCCTAATGTATGTGATCGGTTCTGCAGTTCAAGCATCCTTCTTTTCTTCCTAATTTATCATTGTTCCGATACAATCAGGTCACTTGGTGCCTATAAAAACACTCTTATACAATTTCATTATGAATTTCTCTGGTGTTGACAAACTTACTTGTGGAATACTGTTCAAAGTGTTTGGTTTTCACCAAAATTTATGTATGCATTCATCCTGTGATTGGTCAGGATGATTCGAATTATGCAGCTGGTACGCAAAAGAATGTCGTAGGTGAAGTTATCAGGTGGAATAATGTATCCGGTCCTGAGAGAATTGATGCTAAAAGGTATATAGAATTACTTGAAGCAGAGATAGAGGAACTGAATCGTCAAGTAGGTAGAAAATCTGCAAATGGGCAAAATGAACTCTTGGAATATCTCAAAACACTTGAACCCCAAAATCTGAAGGTAAGAAAACTTTTCTCTTCATTTGTTTATTAGCTTTTTGCTTTTGTTGGCCTTGTTGACTGCTAAGTACGTTGTTGATTGCCTATCTGGTATGTGAGTCTCCTGGACTTGCAACCTCATGTAGTCTATCTGTGACAAAAAAGATTGTCTATGATGGGAAAAAGTGATTCTCTTTTATTCCTGAAACAGGAAATACTTCTCATTTACATATCAAAAAGTCCTTGTTATAGCAAAGGTGATGACACTGATACTTATATCTCTGGTCCGAGATACAATTGATATAGTTGTGGAACCGAATGCACTTGCAATCCAGACAAGATACCATGTCATTTAAATGCTATTTCTTTACCCATTTTCTTTTAAATAATGTTATTTTAATAAATAATGACAAAAGTAGGGTGGGTTGAAAGTATTGACAAAAATAGGGTAGTGAAATCGTAGACTGGGTCCACGATTGCCACATGGCATGTAAATCGTGGACCCGGTCCACAATTTACCCTCCACATGGCATGCAAATTATGGATCCAATCCAGGTTTTCTTTTCTTTTTTTCTTTTTTTTTTTTTTTTTTTCTCTTCTTCGTGACTCCCTCTCTTTCCCTTTCTTCGTTCTCTTTTTTTTTTTCTTCTTCTCCAATTCTTCTTCTTCTTCTTCTGGTACAAAATCCGATGTAACCAACTCTGGTGAGCGAGAGATAAGACTGGGTGAGTGAGGAAGGAAGCAAGACGAGCGAGAGAGAGCGTGCGNCCGGTTTTTTTTTTTTTTTTTTTTTTTTTTTTTTTTTTTTTCTCTTCTTCGTGACTCCCTCTCTTTCCCTTTCTTCGTTCTCTTTTTTTTTTTCTTCTTCTCCAATTCTTCTTCTTCTTCTTCTGGTACAAAATCCGATGTAACCAACTCTGGTGAGCGAGAGATAAGACTGGGTGAGTGAGGAAGGAAGCAAGACGAGCGAGAGAGAGCGTGCGAGACAAGCGAGATGATAGAGACGAGTGAGACGAAAGCGAGAGCGAAAGACAAAAGAGACGAAAGAGAGAGCAAGAGCGAGACGATCGTCTCGCTCATCTCGATCGTGTTGCTTCCTTCCTCACTCACCCGGTCTTATCTCTCGCTCTCACTCACTGGAGTTGGTCGTGTTAGATTTTGGACCAGAAGAAGAAGAAGAGTCGGAGAAGAAGAAGAAGAAGAAGATGCAGGAGAAGAAGAAGAAAAAAATAAAAGAAGTAGAAAGGGAAAGAGAGGGAGTCATGAAGAAGAGAAAAAGAAAAAAAAGAAATTGGCAAATCGTGGACCGGTTCCATGATTTGCATGCCATATGGAGGGTAAATCGTGGACCGGGTCCACGATTTACATGCCATGTGGAAATCGTGGACCCCATCTACGATTTCGCTACCCTGTTTTTGTCAACACTTTCAACCCAACCCTATTTTTGTTATTATTTATTAAAATAACATTATTTATCAAAATAACCCTTCTTTACCGTTTACCACAGCTTTTAGGACAAGCTATCGTTCGTGAGCAGGGAGTAACAGTAAGATTGTATTAGAGGTATATAAGCCATTAGCTAATAAGCTTAAGTTTGATTATTCTTTCCTCTTCTTCTTATTCTAGAAATAATGAGAAATGAGAAACAAGAAAATTTCATTGGAATAATGAAAGAGATTAACGCTCCAAGGATGAAAGCTTCACCAAAGAATATGAAAGGAATATATAACAACTGAGATAAATATAAATCCTCCATGAAGAACCAAAAAGAAAATAATCCAAACAAAACACCAAAGTAAAGGTCAAGAATGATGGGCTTTGAGCAAACGAGACCGAAGGAGGGGGAAGCCAAGAGAAATTGAAGAGCCAAGATCTTGGAAAACAAAGATGCACAACTGCGCTAAACACCAAACCACCAAAGTATAAAGCCACAAAGACTTCCACAAAAAGCTTCAACCGACAATCTTTGAACGTCAAAATGAAACTGAGAAAGATCTTCAAGACAACACTAATAATAACCACCCTAAAGCCTCTGAAGCGCCAAAAAGAACTACAGATTACAATTCTACCTATAGAAACTAGTAAAGCACCATTAGATCTTAATTTTTGGTGATTGAGGCAATTTATTTCATCTGTAGTCCACAAATCTCAATTCAAGAATGAAATTTGGGAATTGAAGGGTACTTAAGGATGGATCTTAATTTGGCTTTGAGTATTCTCAAGATGAAGTTGTATAAGATTTTAATTTATTATTATTTTTTTTATTTTTATTGTTATTATTATTTTGAAGTTCAAATATAATTTACATTTCATTCTCGGGTCTCCATCAGGAAAAAGAGAATCATTTAATATTTGCATGCATACAAGTTCTCTTCTGAATGATGTTATAAAGGATGCCTTACTCATCTGGATCCATCCTCTTTTTCCAGTGTAGTGAACTATGCAACCTTGTCATATTGATTATATCCCTTTCAAGTTAGCTGCTTCCTTAATTTTATTATTGGTTTTTGAATCTTAGCAACCACTAATGGTTCATTGATTAGTTATTTGTACCTGTACTGATTTTATGCCATCTCTAGCATCTCAACCTTTGATTACCACAAATGTAGGAGTTGACGAGTAGCGCTGGTGAGGATGCTGTCGTTGCAATGAATACATTCATAAAGCGCCTATTAGTGGTTTCAGATCCAAGTCAATTCAAGGTATGTGTCCAATCAAATATCCTGTCCTTTTTTATAATTGTCACTGCCATGGGTCAATGATTTGTTTGGCTAGTTCGGTTGAGAACTAAACGAAGTCCAACCAATTTACTTCACTTCATGAAGCAGCATTACAAAGTTGTATCTGAACTTCCTCCATAAAAAATGGATATTCGTATTTCAGACAAGTGTAACGGAGACAACAGCGCCAGAGCTGGCAAAGCTTCTGTATTGGCTAATGGTGGTCGGGTACAGCATTCGCAACATTGAAGTTCGATTCGACATGGAAAGAATTCTAGGGAGTTCTCCGAAGCTTGCAGAATTACCTCCTGGAGAAATTGTGTAAGCCCGCAAGCAATGTAGGGAATTAAGCACAAGAAGGCCTGAAATTTGAGTTTTTGATAGGCCTTCAGCTGAAAGCAATTATAGACGACTAAACTATATGTTCGGGAGGAAACATCTGCCATGGCCACCCACTACTTAACTTTTACAACCGTTTTGTAAACGTAAAAGAATGAAGTTTCTTGGACCATATTGTAAGTTTTGCAACTTGTAAGATGCTGCAGACCTTAACAATTTATAAAATTTTATTCTCACGTTTTATTGATTTATTTATTTTTATTTTCTCTAGTGGAACAATTGCATGGTAGATGGTCAAATCATTGACTATGGTAACTTTTTTCCATATTTTTTTAGAAAAGGGTAATGGGTGTTTTTATTCATTTAAGTATGACACTCATGTTTATGGGAAATTGACATTTTTAACTCCCTCCAACTTTTCTTTTTAATTTTATTTTTTTTCCTTCATTTTTTTAGAAAAGGGTCCAATTTTCCAAAAATAAAGTTAGATGGAGTTAAAAATGTCAATTTCCCAGCAATTAATATTTTTGTACATTATCTACAGTTCCTTTATACATTTTTAAATTTACTACACATGTCGTTTTAATTTTAATTTTTAGTTTATATAACTGGGGAATGATCAAGGGTGAAATGAAAATGGAATCGCGAAATCTGGAAACGGTGGAAATTGGTTTGGTTAAAAACAGAATAAGTTTAACATTACAAATCGGGCCAAAAATACTCAATCCAAACATAATTTTGGATTACATTACAATCCAAACTCATTCCATTACAAATCCTAAACAGACTCTCTGCAGATTTGAAGCCATTGTAGCCATGGTTGTGTCAACTTTGGTGTCTAATTTGCAGAGATTATTTTTCCAGCAATGGAAGTTGTAGTTTCAGCGTTGGTGTTGGGTGAACTTTCAAAAAAATTGAATTCTGGGCGTCTAGTCGAAAATATGTGGTGAAGGAAACTACAAACTGGATTGTTCATCTCCATTTGGAGCCTTTCATCCTTCTTTCTTTGATGGGTAAGTGACATCATCAAGAATTGAAAAAAACAACATAGTAAATGAATTTATCATTCTATATTTGTTGATTTAAATTGAAAAGGCTACTGACCACACCAACAGGCAACACGTACCTAAATTTGATTGTAACATATTTATGGATGATTTTAAAACAAATGACATCATCGACATTTAGCAAAAATAGAAGTAACAAAGTCAAGAAGATATCATGATCCAGGTCAAAAGTGGCAACTTAGAACCAAAATGGTCCTAGGAAAATGAGCTAGTTTGGCTAATGTGCTCGGCCTTGGTCGCCAAACCTCACAAAATGTCGAATGGGCATGCCTTACGTATGTCCCATTCCAAATGATCATCTCAGATGCAAAATATAGTTTAAAGAAGGTGCTCAGCATCGGCCTTGGTCGAGGTCGACCCTAGCAACACATTCTTCTCCAAATTACAAATTCATAGTTGTTACTACGAGAGGGTCAGATTCATATTTACCTCTCCCACATTTTGGCATCATCACATGTTACCATTAAACTAAGGTATAAGTACCTTTTTTATTTTTCAGTTGAGTTTGGCTTAGTTTATGTTCAAAGTATTTCTTTGCCCTGTATATTCATCAATGAAACAACATGTAAACTTTCCATGGAATTTATAAATAATATTAATGTTAATATTGTTCGTTAACAATCAATATTTCGTTGGGTTATTTATTTATTGCTCAAATACAATTTATTTGTTTTCAAGTATAGTATACAAGTATCTCTCTTGTGGTTGATTATGTTGAAATTGGTTCTCCCATTTCTTCAAAATACAGTATATTTGTGTTTAAGTATAGTGTATTTGTGGTACAGTGTATTCGTAGGTCATGTACATATGACAAATATGGTTGAATTTACATCTTATTCCCAACGACTTGAAGAAAGGTAAGTATTTTTATTTTGTATTTTCAGGCTCAAACAATATTTTCAAAAAATATTCAATACACAATTTTGAAATTAGATATTTGTTTAGATAAGATTATTTTAAAACCAACGAAATCTAATTTGTTATCAAGAATCACACATGATCTTTTCTCGATTGAAATTTACTACTTTTATTTTTCCAAATTCAATAAAACTTTTAACGTCAAAGACTAATTTCAAATTATATTGAAAGTATAGGGATTAATCTTAAACATTTGGGAGTAAGGGGACCAAAATGAAATGAGTCCTATAGTACATAGACTAAGTACCAAAAGATTATTCCACCGCCTTGTCATTTTCAATTCTCCCCTTCCCAATCTTCAAATGAAGCAGCGAATTTAGATGAATTGAAGGAAGGATAGACCCAAAAACAATTTCAAGAATTGGTACTTTCAATCAAAACCATGGACTAAAGTATCTGTTTCTAAGAAGAATCAAAAAGAAATTTACCTCAGGAGTTCCAAATACCTTCATATTAATCTTGTCACACCTTTGTTTAGACTAGTTCTGCGTATATTCAATCAAACCTTGAAAAATGATCTGATGTATTTCAATTGCTACCTAAAATTTTACACTAATCACTCCATTGTATAGTCAAGACAACGAGCGAAAAAAGGAGCATTAGAAGTCGCAGCAATGGGAGTGAGTGATCCAATGAACGAAAGCTTTGAGTCAAATAGTCCAGGCATGTCGTGCAAATGGAACTCAAGAAATTGATAACATTAAAGAATGAATAAACGTAGTTCTTCACGATAATAAACTTAAATCAGATATTTCCAATCTAAATGGATTTGGAAAAAAAATTCCTAAGCAACTAAACCAGAAATGAGGGCCTAGAAATCACCAACTCTTCATTGTGAAGGAGGTAATTCTTGTGGAGGTTCCTCAGTTGGAGCAGGGGGAGTTGATCCGAAGTCAAGATTCGGGTAGACACCGGGTGGCCTCTCTCGAGCTTCTATCGATAGCAACTGACTGGAGTCACCAACTACATCTGCCCATCCGTAGTGAGGTTCAGCCCTTCAGTGAAAGCGCAAGGTTGTTAGCATGTTACATGTCATTGATCCTAAGTTTGTAGATAAGTTGCACTTGGCCCTGAGAAAACTTACTCATAGTATGTTTCTTCATCCACAACGATATCCCAACTTTCCCCTGTCGTACTCTTCCCATATTTGTGCACTTTACTGCGTACAGAATAATGGTAATATTATTAGCTAGTAATAGAGTTATAGGGTAAACAAAGCATGCAAGAATCTTTTAAAGGGAGCTACAATTCCCTTTGATAACTATTTTGTTTTTGGTTTTCTATTTTGAAAATAAAGATTATAAACTCTACTTTATAACCTATAGCTTTCTTTCTTTATTACTTACTTTTCAATAACATTTTTAAAAATTATGCTAAATTCTGAAAACTAAAATAAAATTATTTAAAAACTTGATTTTGCTTTTGATAGTAGACGGGTTTTGAAGAAGGTGAAAAAGTTGCCAAAAGATTATGAGAAAACTGAGCCTAAGATTTTTAGTATGTTTGGAAATGTTTTTCTTTTCAACATTCTAAATTTGTTCTCGACTTATTATAAAACCCAAATCCCAAAAGCTTTTCCAAATACACATACTAATCCAAGAAATGCAGAGGTAACGCAGAGGCAATTTATCCATATAAACCGTGACTCAATAGTGCCTGATACAATCGAAATGGTGATATTGTTTAGCATGTTAATCGCAAGATCCATAATGCCATTAACTAGCTTGAACCTTACCCGTTTCCAAAGTGTTCTTCGCCCCACGTTCTTGACCAACCTTGTACATGTGACGGGAAGGCAGTTAGTTCCACTTCTCTCATAACCAACAGAAAATGCAAAACACAACGCAAGATTTAGCACAAATTTGGCTTCACAAAGAGGAATTTAGCCATATAGTAGCCAACAAAAAAGGCCAAGGTGGTTGGCAACCCCACATGCTTAATTGATTGAATTCAAATAAAGATAAAAATCATTTACTACACAAAAAGAATGGCATTCTTTGAAGAATCTATTAAAACTGATCATAAACATGAGAGCTTGATTTCATTACTATCTAACCATTTAAGAAAGTCGTAACTACTGGTTGTCATAAAAAGATGCACTGATTAATTATACTTTAACATATATTCTCATTTCAATATTCAGCTTTAAGCTTCTCATAAAAGGATATATATTCAACTTTAGGCAAATAAATCATATATCTTTGAGGGCATGACACTTTCCACCCTCACATATCTTTGAGGGCATGTACTTTGAGTACTAGTCTCTTTTTATTATATCAAAGAAAAGTTTGTTTCCGTTTAAAAAAAAAAAAAAAAAAAGAGTATGTAGGTTCATTTGTCTAGTACTATGAGTTTTTGCTAATCTTACCATCTACCAACAACACAAACTCATGCTTTTGAAACCCAACCATGAATCACCGAAAAACCGAACTCAAAGTTGCATAAACTAAAGTTTCTGATGCTCAATCACAAACCTAAAACTAAACAACATGAGCATAAACTTAAGCTTCTCTAACACATTTCTACAACAATCCGCATATAGGATCTAACTTCTGAACTCTAAACTTCTTAAATTAACCCAAATATCCTGTTTTTTAAGTGCCTCAAACATATATAAAATTAAATAAATTATAAAGAATTGCACAAATCAAACTACCAGGCCATCAACAGCATGCCTTTACTTGAAATCAAACACTTTGCAAGTCTCAATGCATCCTAGGTGGTGGGCACTATTACCAGAAAAATAAGTAAATAAACCTTTACCATTCATATATTAAGTAGAACAAGTTATCCATAACCGTTGAATTAAGCTATTAGAAAAAAGCCCCATTCTATTTATTTTGCTGGTGGCTTAAGTCAATCGACCAAGTTGTGATATAAATATTTGATTTCATATGATAAATAATTTTCCTCTAGAAAAAAAGGATATTCTCAAAAGAACAGAGATGCAATTTAAAAACAAATAATTATTGTACTAATGCAATTACAATTTAGAAAAATTAAGAGGTGCAAGCAATGTTATTTATAGAAGTAATAATATGAAAATGAAGAGTAGGGTAATTCTCTCAAAATGAATATAAGAAGAAAGACATTGAGACTTGCATATATACTTAACACTTATATTGAATCGTAATGTGAGAAGAAATTTAAAACGTATTATAGTTTTCACAGAACGAAGGGTTCATGTTAAATAGTGTAAAAAAGAAATTAATAGCAACCAGCCCACAAATAAATGGTTTCCGAATACATTCACTTGAACTAGATCAATTAACCAATTTTTATCTATTAAAAATTCAATGGAACCACCTAATTTAGATGTGAATATGATGGTAGATTAGACTTACGTTCACCACTAGGAGATACATGCCATGTCTCCCCTTGTCGAGAACCAATTCCAGAAAAGAACTTCTCTTCCCACTTGTCTCCCCATTTTGTACCTAGTTCAGTTTCAGCCCACTTATCCGTCCTGAGAAGTAAGCACAAAAAGAGATCCACTGTTAGCATCCTAGAGCTATTTGAAGAAGCTTTTACCATTCAAAAGTTGAAACCGAACAAAGAAAGTAGCTTAGGTACTTTGTATAGCAGCATAAGAATCAAGTTGTTTCAAACATTTTTAGTTATTATTAATATCTGAAAGCTTTCCAGTGACACAAAATTAACACCAAACATGACCACTGTGCATCCACCAAGTGTTCTGATCAATGAAAAGAAATATATCTGACTGATATAAACAGAGTATATAGTATAAGATTATCCAGATATCTCACAATCAATGAGATTACGCATTGTATTATCCATAAATGATGCATGAAATATGTTGCAAACAATGTGAAACCAAGGAGTAGACAAAACCATTTAAGAACTGATCCCCTTCCGTCATAATGCTCTCCCCACTTCTCCCACCATGACTGTTCATTCAATCTACCATATTTATGTGCTCCTTTCTCAGTCCATCCTTTGGCATCGTATTTCTCCCACCTGTATCACTTGAACAAATTACAACTTTTCTGTACAAGAAACCTAATGGCCATAACTTCAATTGCATTGAATATGATCACACCATTTCTCATGCCATCCAGCATTTTCAGTGCCAGATTTGGCTTGTTTCTGTGCACTCCTCTCAATCCTTGCAAGATTACTGCACCATCAAAATTGCAGAGTTTTTATTTTACTTGGTAAGAAGTGATTTCCTCTACATCATTGAGCAAGTGTACTATAATAGTAGAAAAACCTCCATTCATCTTGATGAAGAACTTCTTGCCATGTTTCCCACCATAAATCACCTTCAACATTTTTACCTGATTTTTCCACACCTATCGAGGGATGCAAAATTCAGTCAGGACAAGAAAGATAGGAGGTGCCAAAGAAGTGACAACAAATGATAGGCTAAGAAACACAAATATGACACGACAACACATCATTTTTTAAAAATCTAAGACGTGGATTGGTAAGGACAAGTTTATTAAAATGTACATTTTTTAAAATATATATCATTTTTATATAAAAAGAAATTTAAAGTCAATGAGTTTATGCATTTATATGCTTCAAAAATTACTTTGATGTATTTCACTCTCAAAATTCATTATTTTTTACATATATGTGTCTATTTAGTATACTCAACGGGTGTTTGATGAATGTCTAACAAATGTTGAACCTACTTTAACCATGTTCAACTAGTGTCTAATAAATCTATTACACTAACAAGTGTCTGAGACGTGTCCAACAAGTGTCTGAGTACCCAATACATATTAGAGATGGGCAACCAGACTAAAATGTCTGTGCTTCTTAAAGATATGTATCTAGCAAGTTTCTCATCACACGATTAAAAAGCAAGGAAAAAGGCATTTCGTGATTCCATAATCAATACCAACCACATAGATGAATAATAATTAATTTTCACATGTTTGCCTTTAAAAGCTATATTAACCATCAGTTCTTGACGGTCGAGTCAATATCTATAGCGATTTTATTGCTTGGATGTTTAAAGAAAATAGCCCTTTGGAGAGAGTAGAAGAGAATGTGGGGATAAGGGAAGCCACATTCTCTTCTGCTCTCTCCAAAGTTTCTGTAAATGTCCAAGCAATAAGATCACTATAGAGAAAATTTCTCTATAGGATCAGGTCACTACATGATAAGGTAAGGTATATTGCATTCCACTCTCTCCAAAGAGCTAGATTCTGTAAATACCCAAGCAATAGAGAAGATGCAAAGTACCTAGCTCTTTGTATCCAGTCCAGTCACTTTTCTCCCACCACTGTCAATGAGATCAATAAATCCATTAAATGCAGTCACCTGGGATGATACTTCATGAAGTTATAAAAACAATGTCAAAGCGGCAACAACATTTTATGATGCTTGATTTTTAACCCGATTTTTACATTAAATAAATTTCATTCAGAAGTTAATCACTAACCACTAGGCTCTAACCAGAAAATGGATGAATTTTCCCAACTGGCTCAGAGGTAACTGTTGTTTTATTTTAAACAAAAAAAACCTAGTGGAGACTTATCTGTATTTAAAAGAAACATACAATTCAAATATTTTCCAGAGTGTTATACTCATGACCAATGTCCCGAGTTGAATTGATTGAGAGTCCATTTAACAGTTGCTCACCAGATTTTTCTTTAGTGGGGAAACTACAATTCTATGAGAAATAGTGTAGCACCAATATGGACTAAGAAGATACCAAATATAATATATATTTATATACATACACTAATCTTAAACCCAATCAGGATAATAAAGATGAGAATTAAGACATATATACACGTTCCACAATGAAAATTCAATTCAAACTATAGTCATGAGAGTGGAAAAAACTATTCCAGTGAGAATAGGAACTCTAACTTAGCTTACACAAAAATATTTGCACAGGGGTGACAATCATGAGTTTCTTTTTGCCATGTAGATTGGCCAAGGCCACAACCATGGATTATCACAGAGTTTCCCTATTAAGAGAGTTAATTTACAACATGCTTAGGTTTGTTTCACTCTGGATCAACAACAAAGCCAATTACACAGAAAATTACTAAATTAATACCGTTTCTTTCCATTCTGAGTAACCATCATGCGATTGACCACCCATTCTAGTCCATCTACATCTGTATCCATTATCACCGATATCCTCCCCACTTTCCCGATACCAAGTACTGCCATCTTCATTCGTTCCCGACTCGCTAACATTTTCATTCAACAAGTTGATTCCCCAGTCCTTCTCATTTGCAATACCAGTGTCTACAGCGGAGGCAGATATGTTTTATCAGTTGTGGCTAATACTCAGTAAAGATCATTATTCAAACGTAAAACAAAACAGCAATTTCATCTATGCTACACAAATATTCTTTTAGACTACCTGAGATAGCTAAGAAATTCCCATAAAGCAATTTGGATTACCTCTTTTTGGCGGAGTATCACGTGACTGTGGACCAGAGCCCCTTGGGCTGCAGCGGGGATAAAATTTTTCTGGTTTGGAAATAAACCGAGATCTGCAGTGAAACAAGAAAATAGAGCAACCCCATGAGAGGATACAAATTCCAATGCAATATATAACTTGCGTAAATATTGATCATTCAGTTGGATTATTATCCCCATGTTCCCCAACCATGCAGTGTGAGTGTCAATCATCGTTATGCCTAGCTAGAAGAAGTTAGAAGTAGTCACTCCTTTCCAGTGAAAGGAGTCAAAATCTCCACCTAATTAATCCAATTGCACCGCACAAAAAAAAAAATGGTAGAAGAAAGCAACACGATGACGGACAATTGATTATAAAAGTAGTGGTATCCAGGACAAAACTTCAACTTACTGAGGAGAGGCAAACGGCATTGCGGGAGTGGCTTGAACACGGAGTCTACGAGGGGGTTTTTTGGGATCGAAACGCCAGTCTTCTTGCTTCTCAACGCTCTTCCCAGAGCCAGTAGCTCTGCGTATCGGAACCATAGAATCAGAGCAGCAGCAACTAATAGGAGCAAACCCAACTCGATTAATCCCAAACAAAATCCTCCTCCATCTCCTCCGCCTCAACTCCGGCCCCCCATGGGCAGGCAAACGAAACGACTCGAGTCTGCAAGAGGCAGCCATTGCTTACAAAAATTCCATGGGAAAACACTGAAGCAGCAACAGCTAAAAGTTCAAATGTGGGTAAAAGGGAGGAAAGGCAACCCCAATTTGGAGTGGTTACTGAAGTTCAAAAGAAAGTGGGAATGCGAAGGAATAGGGGAAAATGGGAGTGGAAATTCAAAAGAAGAAATAAGTAGGGAAGAATGTGATGGGAAGAGGAAGAGGAAGAGGAAGAAGCATTTGAAAACTGAGAAATTTGGGGTTTGAAGTTGAAGGGCGGGCGGAGTTATGAGATCGGTGGTGGTGGCTCGGCGAAGGGAAGGAAATTCGGAGATTTAATCAAACACGTGAGCAGAGGGAGAAGGGGTCCCACTAGTCCACTCGACATGCCACGTGGCAAAAACTGAGCCGTCACTTCTCTTTCTTGCATAAAAACCTTCTAATCACATCGTCAAATTTAAATCATTAACATTATTTTACCACTAAGACTGTTCTTAATTTCTTTTACTGCGTGACTCTAATGTTTGAATCTTCTTGCCATACAATCACATGTGGCCACGTGGGTAAACTTATGTTCTTTTTTCTTTCTTTCTTTCTTAACTGGATTGAATTTCAAGAAAAAGAAGGAGGTAATATTTTCTAAGGTCAAACATAAACAAAATACAACTAAAAGAGTTAATAATTATGGTAAAAAATATAAACAAACTCACCCAAATGATCTCCAAAATGCAGTTTAAGAAAACAGATCCCAACGGGAAGAATCTACATGAATCCACTCAATGGAAGTTCCAAGTCATTAAGAAGAACAGAAGAACATATGAGATTAAAGAGCTCGGCATATTACCTGGGAGGGCATGAGGTAATACAATGTACCTGAAGGTTATGCCTCCTATGAATATAGTCGATGATGACACATCATAAAATTGTTCGTACATTTTGTCACGGACAATTAATCGCATGACAAATCCAGTCAAGCTTTGTGCGCCACTGAGAAACCTTATGTGAGCATCATTACCCAGCAAGAGCACATCCCTCAACTAGTCAAACTAAAGGATCAATCAAATAGTAAATGATCTCGAGATTCAATTCCACCATTGCAAAGAACACAATCACTAGGGATATATACACCAACAACAATGTGATCTCCTATAACCTACCTTACACAACAAAACAAGCCATAAAAAAATTGTCTTGGAATATTACCTCCAAACCGTAGGAGACCAGATCAAGGCACCACGGTGCCTAAGACACAAAGATTTCTAAACATAGACAACCAAAAAAATCTCATGAAGACAAGGAAGCCAAGTAACATAATCCTCCATGTGTTCAATTTTTTTATTCAATTATGTTAGGTTTTAAATTGGTTTAGTTATAAGTTTAATCATGAACTTTCAGATTTATGTCTATTTGGTTTCTAAACTTTAAAAAATACAAAATAGATTTATAAATTTAAGTTTGTGTCTATTTGATCCAAATACTTTAAACATGGTCTAATAAGTTTTAAATGATCAATTTCTATCCCTAGATCCTTCAAATTTAAATTTTATATCAAAGATAATTGACCTATTTAAGGTTAAATTTACAAACTACTAGACACTAAATAAAAAGATTTTGAGTCCTATTAGAACCTGTCTAATATATTAATTCTCTTTTTAAATTTAGAATTTGTTACAAATTTATTAGACATAAAATTAAAAATTTAAAAATCTATTGGTTATTTTTTAAAAAAGATATTTTAAAAGTTGACTGCTGACATAAAATTGAAAATTTAGAAAAATTGCAAAAAATGCACAATGGCTTTTGTAGTAATTACATCCTTGAATTTTTAATTTGATTAACCACGCTCTTGAACTATGTGGTTTGTTACAATTATAACCCAAACTTTTAATTCAATCAATTAGTTCTTAGTTTGTTATTTGTAGCAATCAACCCCTATGTTAGCATTGATATTGATATCTTTGTAAACTTAAAATTTTGATATCGATATCCACATTATTATTTTAATCATTGAGTTTTAATGCTCCTCAATAGTGACGTCCACCCCGTCAATTTAGGACATGCCAATATTTTAATTCTTTAATATGTATCAAAACTTGACCTCAATTTCTATCTTTAATTCTAAATGATTTTTAATTACTATTTAATTACAAATTTTCAATTTTACTTTTACATTCTACTTCAATTTATTGGGTCAATTTTCTTTTTAAACTTTAATTTCATTGAACAGCATTACAAAAGAAAAATAATAAATATATTTGTAACTCACGAACAAGGATAAATATAAAATTTTAATCTTGATTTTTGAACTTAGAAGTAAATTATTATTTAATTACATAACTCACAAACATGAGTAAATGTAAAGTTTTACCAAACTACAAAAGGTTGATTGCAATAATTAACAAACCATTGAAGACCAATTGATCAATTAAAAGTTCAAAAGTATAGTTGTAACAAACTACAAAGCTCAAGGAGTGATTGATCAAATTGAAAGTTAGTTTAATTGTGACAAACTTTCTAGTTCAAGAGCGGTTTGTACAAAAATTTTATAATTTTAGGCTAAAATACCAATTTGGTCCCTATACTCTAAAAATTATTTAATTTTAATTCATATACATTCAATTATTCAATTTTAGTCCATATACTTTTAATAAATCGTAAATTTAATCCTCAATGCTAGTTTATTGTTAATTTTTAAATTTGTTTTTATTATTTACTAGTATTTTTACTACAAATTTTGACAACATACCCACATATTCTATTCCTTGAATGAAAATTACAATTATTATTTAATCAATTTCTATAAAAATTAACTTTGAGGGACTAAATTTAAAATTTATTGAAAATATGAATACTAAAATTAAACAATTGAAAATACAAGAACTAAAATTGAACAAACTTTAAATTATATAGAAGTGAAAGTAATATTTAAATATTATTATTATATTATTACTATTATTATTATTATTATTATTATTATTATTATATGCTTAGGTGTGGCTATAACCAAGAGAAAAGCCAAACCGACGCATCAAAAGGAACTTTTTGAAGACAGCAAAATCTCAGAATTTTCTTTGCTGGTGATGACGTGGCAAGTGGTTGCATATTATTTGTTTTTTTAAAAAAAAAAAAAAAATTGGTAAGTGGATGGGAAATGGGAATGGGATCCTTGTTGGAAAGCAAAAGTTCCCAACTTGTCAAATTTCCTCAAATCTTATCCACCTTTTTTCCCCTTTCCCTGCTTTGCACATGGTTCCGACACGTGTCAGCCTAAATCTAGGGTGACATGGCCAGATTCTTATTGACAAAGGCACCTTATTGTTTGTGGATAAAATGGAAAATTACAACCGACGTGGCAAAAGTACACGTGGTTAGCAAAAGTTCCACATTTTCAATTCAAAATAAACACCAAAGAATACGTGGAGAGAAACCTTGGCGTGTTCAAACCTATGCTACTGAACGAGGAAACCAGAGGTTTTACCTCTCCAGCCGTCCCTGTCATGGCCTTTCTTGTTGTCTCTCATCCAAGTATATTGGATAAGCATAAAAATTCCAATCATATTCATCCACATCTTACGAATAATAGGCAGTAATCATAGACAAATCATTGCCAAGCTTTTTTTTATTTCTTTCAAGTCACTAATTCAAATACAATACGACACTTACCAGTTTGTGTCGGAGGTAAAAACTTTGAGACAGATTAGAGGGTTGGATGTTCTTGTTTCCCAGCTTGGCCCATCCAAAGCCAGAGGAAATCAAAATCTATAACATTATTTTTCTTCTGGTTGAAAAAGTTTAAGCTATATGCACTAGTTGTTGAGCAAGTTCAACACAACAAAACAAAACATGATAGAAGAAGATATGAATTAGTTGCTCATAACAGCTATGCCATCTTCAGTACAATAAAATTACTCCCTCAGTACTAGTGTGTATACTTTCTCTGTTACTGGATAAGTCCTCGCACAACGAGTAACCTCAATTCTCAATCTCATCGCTAACATTGTAAAGACGAGTGAGGCTTTGTTCTGTAACAATTACTCTCGCTGATGGAACAGAGATGTTTTGGGAGAAGGTTATCGCAAGTCCAGTTGCCGTAATTACAAAAAATCAGACTGAGGAAGCAATCAATATTGAGGAAGAAACATAAAATGAACTCCATTATCTCGAGAGAAAAGGCTTCACTGATTCTACAACAACCTGTTTCACAAGGAAAAGAAACAATTGAAATATGTCATTCTGTAGGATTGTAACGTGGTTCGTCTACAGACATGGATAATCAGCCATAACTATTGGGAGAAGATTAGATGAGTAATGAGCTAATGAAAACAATCAACCGACTTTGCATAACCACTTAACCAAGATTTATTTAAAAATATAGAGAACCTCAATTTAAGCAAACAGAAAAATAGTAAAACAAAATTAGATGACATGAGACTCCATGCAGCATACATCCATAACTTATTAACACTAGAAAGAAACTGAAGGCACAACAAGAAGCAGTAAAAAAGATGCATAAAATTTCCACCAGCACCCGTACAATTTATTGGTATAACCAATGTCAATGCACAGGTTCGGATACTCTTCTAGAAATAGGTGATGCTACTTACCCTCCCATCGTAGGACAATGATGCAAAGATCCTAGGCTCACGAAAGCTCCAAGCAAGGCCTTTGAATTTGAAATTAAAATCACCCAATCAGTTTGACCCACTGGATATATATATTAAAATAACAAGGCTAGAGCTGTTACCATAAACACTGTCTTCGTAGTCACTGTAAGAATGCAATAAAGGATCACCTTGCTGTGGTGGTGAATCGACCCTCCTGCTCATAAATTAATATGAAGCAATATAAGCATAAGCTTTAAAGACAAACAGAAACAGAAACCTCCTAAACCAAAAGATGACCTTTCAGATTTTAGTTCGCCCTCAGACATGGATGCCAACCATAAGTTGACAGCAGAATCAGTACCAGCACTCTGCAATCGCTAACATTGTGTCATGAACTAAAAAGATACGTTGAAAAGCTGAACAAGCTTGTACTAAAAAATGATTTCACTACCGAATCAACTTTGAGGGATTTGGTTGTCATACAATTAGTCTATAACTTTATATAAAATTTAAAATAAAACAATCGGCCACAAAATTCACAAAGGAAACTGATACGATCAAATTGGAAACAAGTATGGAAGAGAAGTATAAAATGCATTCCAACAAACATGAACCAAACAGTGAAATGGGAAAGCAAAAATAACTATATCTAGAAATGAAGAGGGGAAAAGGAGAGCAAACCAAGATTAGCCCATCATATTCAGGATTACAACGAACAGCACACGTCCTGTAGAAATATTAAATACAAGGGAACAAAGTTAAACCATTTAACTTGAGCACAGAACAGATTTTACAATTCAATAACATTCTAGGAAAACGTGGCCTCTTTAAAAGGATACCAGTGGGTATGCCCAGGAAGTTGCTGGATCGGGACTTTCGGCTTTCTAAGGTCCCAGATAGATATTCCAGTTTCGTCCTCAGCAGTTACCTGACACACAGGCATTTTATTAAAAGATGGAAAAGGGGGAAAATTAATAATAATAACAACAAAATAAACATTGTCCAAACACCAGGTTGAGAGATGAAATATTTGTTTAAAGAACGAAAAGGGCTGTCATTCTTATGAACTTGTAAAAGGACCCCTGCTTTTTACATGTCAATCATTGTTATGGTGATTATAATATTTTTAATGAGAAATGAAGCCCTCATTGCTGAAAAGGGAAAAGAAATGAAAGGATACATGGACATACAAAAAAAGGGAGCCCACCAAACACGGAGGCGAGCTATAAGAATGACCTCCAACCAAGCAAAATAGTTACTAGTAAAGCTCAAATAGTTTATAGTATAGGTCCAGACAAGTGCTGGATAATAACTCAGTTCATAGAATGCTAGTTTTCTTTTTCATTAGAATGCTAGTTAAACATCAGACGTGGTAAGTTATAAAGGTTTAAAGGAAGGATGTTCAGGAAAGAAGAAAGTGTTAGAAAACAACCAGATAGTTGTGATTATATACCACCAGTATGCAGGCATTCAGCTGTGGATAAGACAAGTAAAAATGTTTACTGATAGAAATTGTTATAGCTTACAGACTAACTATTCAAGAGGCCTGTGCTCTGTTTCCAAAAGAAAAAAGTGGTCTGTACTCAAACTCACGATTTTCCCACACCCTTCTCGGTCTCACTAATTTCAAATACCGTCATTTGACCAAGAAATCTAACATTGGCAGCTCTGACTTGCTAACTTGACCCAACAATAAACGTAAAAATCAGCAAGTCACCACCCAAATTTCCCTCCCTTTCTAGCATAAGAAAACACACCTTAGGCTTAGTGAGTCTATTATGAAACTTAACACCAACATTCTAGTTACAACTCTGTTTGCTAGTGATACGAGATTTATGATTTTAGTATAATCTTTTTTACTAAAGACTTTCCAATTTGCATTCACCAGTACATAGAAGAGATTTTCAATTTCATGCTCCTGGGAAAAAAAAAATAAACAAAAACAAAAACAATAAAATAAAATAGAAGAAGCCTTGCCAGTATATGTTTCTTTTTGGGGTTATAATCCACATTGCGAACATATGCAGAGCATGCAATGGAGTCTGTCTTCCTGCAATTCACTTCTCATAAGTCAATGCAGAATTTATCATTTTTTTAAAATAAAAAACAGAGTTTTCATGGAGCTTTCATTGTGTGGAAAGACACTAAGAGAGTGAGGGTAAACATGCCTTACTAAATTATGCAAGAAATAGGATAATTTCTCACAAGCAAAAGGGGGCAAGAAATCACACAACAAACCACCCATAGATATATGACATTTGCTACTGTTAACACTCTTCTTGAAAAAGGTAGGGTAACTAGGTTCGCTTGCTTAACCTAGGAGAAACCATCTTCATGCAAGCAAGTTCCAGGGAAGAGTGGTGGGGAAACAGTAGGCAACCTCCATTAACCACGTATTAATCCTGTGTCCAAATCTTGCCTTTATCATTAGTGAACATTTACTTATAGTTTTCAGTCATTGTTTAGATGATGCCATCCAACACAAACTTATTGTACTTCTACATTTCATCGAGTTTTGATTGAAGATTTGAGTAAATTCTCAAAGAATTTTCAGTCTTTGAGTTCGACCTCGGTTTATTGCCTGCGTATTACTCGCTCTCTAGGAGTGTACACTTGCGTTTCTTTGTGAGGTGGCTTAGTCATTGCATGTGGTCGTTTTAACATTATATTTGTCACATTTTGAGCATATTTTCAAGTCAAACATGCAAGTATATTACAACAGCCATAGCACCAAAAAGAGTATTTGTCGTCTGTCCAGAGTATTCATCTTTTCATGCAGAGAATTTAACCTTTTTTCAAAATTTTAACCTTCCAAAGTGTGAAAAACGATGAGGCTCCCGAGAGTGAGGAGAGGCACAAGGAATGTGAAAAAAAGAGCCACAAGAGAAACCCTCTAAAGGCTCTGCCCCTTCTCCCAAGACAACACACCTAATTCAAAATACTAGTAAGGAGACTAGCAACCTCAACTGCCTCTTGGTCATTGGGGGACAAATTGGTGAGGTCCATACTTACTCACCATAATCCTCCTCCACAGGATATTCACCTCTGAAGAAACACAACTATTTTGCCAACAGGGTCTCATGATGTAATCCCAGGTTCCTAAGGCTTTAAGCCTCCACCCTCTCCAAGGCTTCCCACAAAAAAACTCTCATTAACCTTTCAATGTTTTTACTTACCGAGAGAAGCATTTTGAGACAAACATTTAAGACAAATAGTAGATGGGAATTCCATTTAAAACAAATTGAATCAAGGTGCAAAATTTATCAATGAACAGTATCTATGACGTTATAAAATAAATTATTAAAAAAATTCAAAATTTTATAGACAGAAGAAGAGCCTAAAATCCCTCAATTTGATCGTGGACATTTCATCTCTTCTCAAAACAACATAGAAACGAATAAAGCATCCCACTATATTATTCATAAAGATTATATAGGCTGGAATGGGTACACAAGAAGCACATGTACCAAGATAGGCTCAACTAGATGGAAAACACATAATAATATATGCATCATCGGTCAAAAACATAAAGATAAATGATGGCATACTTCATTGTCCTTAAATCCCAAAGTTGAACAGATGATTCACTAGTTGCTGCAATAGCATTTGAATCATGTGGATCCCACGTCCCTCCAGACAAATAATGAAGCATCCCAGCTGACTCCTTCGATTGTACCTAGATTGTAGTAAGCCCCAAATAAGATCGTCACAAATACTTGAAAATAAATTGCCATTTCATAGCGTCTAACTTAACTAGTCAATATGACAAATAAATCAAACATTGTTATGTTTTATTGTCAGTTTCTGTGGGGTTTTACTTTTACCGTGAGATTTTACTTTAAGTCTTTTAATTCTTTGTAAAACACATGTTTACTGGTCGTTGGTTGTTTTGGTTGGTTAGCTCATATAAATAGTCTGCTATAGCCTATGGTGCAGGTTTTAAATCTACAACTTTGGAGTGCAAGAACGAGATGGAAGAATCTCACGAAGACAACAAATTTGTCCAAAAAGTTCCAGTTATCCTCAACATCATGTGTCCTTCTCACCCCCAAAACCATAAGTTATCCTCAACATCATTGCCTATTTTGCACTAGATGCACCAATAATGACAATTTGCCAAGTCATCATTCACAACGAGAAGGAGCGACAACACTGTTTCTGAGAAGTTGACCACCGACCTCAAAAATTGGAAGATCAGTCAACTCTAAACCCTACTAGGTTAGTTGGATCAGAAAAAGGTGGGGAGTCTAGGGTGTATGAAATTGAACAATCCCCCCCTCCATTGGCAACCACTACAAAGATCAAATTGTTTGTGATGTTTTGGACATGGATGCATGTCACATTCTCCTTGGGAAACCATGGCTATACGACAATCAGATCAGACCATTCACAGAGACAAGGACAACACTTATGAATTGTTTTGGATGAGAAAGAAAGCTGTGATACTACCTTTGGGCAAAACCGAAAGTAAGAAAAAGTTTGCTATGATCCTAAAACAACTTTTGTTTGCTTTCACAGGGCAAGGATATTCTGCATCCAAAAGGAGGGTCCTGATATGTGGAGCTCTCACAAGCTAGCTTTGAATTTTCATCCCAGACTAGACACGATAAGCAAAGAAATTGAGGATTGGGCCAACCTTCTTGTTGCTCTTGAGGTGGTTATTCTCAATTAATCATCATACATTTAGTGCTGGAATTTAGACACAAATGCTCTTTTTAATTGAAATCTTTAAACAGAACCTTATGCTCGAGAGGAGACACAGGTGATAAAGACCTATACCTTTTTATTAGGAAAGGCCAATATCCCAATCCCAAGAAGGTCAAAATTTTTGTTTGGGAATTGAGGCATATGTGCCTCAATACATATGACAACGAAGCTTAACAAACACACGAAAGTTGTATTATTGCGGAATCTATTGAATCCTTCATGTCAACGAGGTCTGACCTTGTTCGAAACAGTATCAGGGCAAAGCTATCTATCTCTCCCCAGTGGTGTGTAATGTGCAAGAAAGAGCAGGAAAACAAATTTACCTTTCTGTGAACTATTGTTTGTGAACAAGATATTGGCAGGGACTTCTAGAATAATATGGTGTGTCAAGATACTACAGTTTTTTCCAAGAGGTTCTGGAATGTCTACCTAGATCAGTTGCTGTGGATCACCCACTAAAAGCTATAAACCTTTGAGAAAAGGCAGTTCTAGCAGTATTCTTTCTGAGATTTGGTTTGAAAAGAAAATCCAATGCATGGATATTTCCATAGAGGACTACGAGAATTGCAACATTAGGCATCCAAGGAGTTCTTTAACCAATATGATTGTAATTCCTTTATGATATACCCCAATTGCAGAAACACTTCAAATCTTTTGGTGTTTTGAGGTTGATGCCTTAACTTCAATAATATAGCTTTTCTTCATTAATGAATTCTCTCTTATCTAAAAAATTATAGCTCTGAACCTTAGCCTACGCATGCATACACTACAACATGGTGCAAAAGCGAAAGTCGCCCGATTTAGAATCCAATCACTTGACCATACAATTTCTATTTAAGTCTACCTGAGCAGCTTTTCTTGAACAATCCAAGCTCCATAGTAAAATATTTTCCTCATCAATGCTGATCAGCTTATCATGCCTTCCAGATGGCCACCAAAGAACACTGTCCAAAAATGTTTGTTAGGAAAGAGAACCCAAATTTGGGAGTGCACGAATTGAATTATAATTGGAAACAAGTACATATGGATCTCAGCAAAAGCAAATTAATGAAAAGGAAAGAGAAAACATTTGAAGGTTAAAATATTAAAGAGAAATACAATTCGATGAGCATAAATTTTACTTGGATTAATTATAAGAAGTAGAACAAAACATTGATTTGGTATATGCATTTTATAAAATATGAAATTCAGATAGGTCAAATGCAGTTGAACACAATTGCAACCAAGAAAAAGAATTGCTTCTGAGAATCACTCACCAATTGATCTTACTAGCATGTTCATCAAGTGATGTAACCCGTTCCAACTGAGGAGAATTCAATTCACCATATAACTCAGGGATTTGCCATATTGCTGCCCCAAAGTTTTCACCTTAAGAAAATGGAAGAGGATAAACTCAAAGAAAAGTGGAAGCAGAGGATTTAGAAGAATCCGTAACAAAAGTATGAATCCCCACACAACTATGGTTGAGAGGCGAAGTGTAGACAGAATGCAAACATGTGAATAGCAGCCATGACAGAAAAATAACGAGTTAATCCCACAATTCTCACGACTTCTAAGAATTAACAACGGGAATTGGGCACTTTGGGACCGTTTGATAGCGTTCTCATTTCCTGTTTCCTATTTCTCGTTCCTTGTTTCTTATTTCTTATTTCTTGTTTCTTCTTTTTTGAGAACAAGAAATAGGAATATATTTGATAATTATTCTTGTTTCCTGCTTCTTGAAAAAAAAAGAAACAAAAACTTGTTTGATACCTGTTTCTTGTTTCTTTTATATATATATATATATATATATATAAGATGTTGACTCTCGCTCTCACTCTCGCTCACAATCACTCTATCTCTCTCATTCTCTCTCGCTCTCTTGTCGGAATGGGCGCAAACAAAGCTTGCAAATTCCTTTGTTCACTCTACTAGGTATTTCTTCGACTTCGTTCTGCAATTTGTGCACGAAGAGTAGAGTGAACAAAGCACAAATTGCAGAGATATGAAATACCTATGTGCGTGCCCTAGCTTGAGAGGAGGAGAGAGTAGCTACTGCTGCTTTTCTTCAACCTTGATTTTCTTCAATGGCTGAGGGGAAGGAGTTGATGGAGAGAACCCTAGAACTGGGAGAGAAGGAATAGAACGAAAAGTTGGGATCAGAACTGGAGAAACTATTTTTTCTGGTTCCCTAAAATTTTTCAAACTTTTAGGAACGATTTTTAAATTTTGGGAACAAGAAGCATGAAACACATCCGTTTCTTAAAACATGAGACATAGAAACAAGGAAACGGGAACGTTATCAAACAGGCTCTTCCTGTCTGAAAGTTATTCGACAATTCCCACATTCTGTAAACAGATAGGTTCTATACTAATTGCTCAAACTCCTCGCCTAATTCCATCATTGACTTATCAGTTCAACTAAAAGTAGCAATGCTAAACTAAAAGGATAACTAAACCAATCCATTCATAGAAAGCAACATCTAGAGAAGACGCACGATAGAAAGTTGAGTTCGAGCAAGTACATAAAACCAATTAATTACCAGTGGAGAAGACGGTAGAGAAAATGCGCTGGTCGAAGGGGCAAGACGCCAGGTCCCAGATCTCATTGGGGTGAGAGAACAAACCTTCGCATATGAGCTCGGATCCACTCGATGAAAGGCGAATCAAATGCACCTAACAGACTTGAATTGCATCAGATCCATGTCAAAAACAAACATGAACAATCAAACGAGGAAACAAATAAGAGTAAAGCTGAGCGTAACCTCATTTTCGTCTTTGAGACTGAGAGTGCCGGTGATGAAGCTGGTGTGATCAGTATCTGCTTTGACATCGGCAATGCATCGAGCCTAGTGCAGAATTTCGAAAATGGGAATTAGGTTTTAAGCTTAAAGAAGAAGATCTATGGGGTTTGAATAGCATGAAAATATTTGTCATCGAAAAATGAACAACATTGACCTGGTACTTGAGGCCGTAGCCAATGCCTGATGAACCACCTTGCATGGCGGTAAGGGAGGTGGGGAAGGTGGAGGTTTAGAGATTTGTGGCAGTGAATTTTGAGTTCTTTGGACAGTTGGGTCAACAGAAGTAGGTGAGGAGGAGGATGGGAAGGTTGATGTCGTGAGACTGGGTTTCACTTCATTTTGGGTAGGTGTCAAATGTGGGGAAGTTGGGCTTGGTCTGGGGCTGGAGGAGTGGTCAAGATTCTCCACTGGGTTTAAGTTGGGTTCCCCTGAGGCCAGTTGGTTGATTGGGGAGGTGTAGGCTGGAGTTTGATTTTGGATAGGGATGATTAATGGGCTTGGGCTAGATCCACTTGTTGAGGATGAGCTGGGTGTGGGATATTATCGAGTAAGTTTTGAAAGTTGGGTTGGACTATGAAGTTTGGGCTCGTAATGGGCTTTTGCAAGAAGTTAGACGCACAGGGAAATTTGGTTTCATTCAACTTTACATGTCTTGATATATATATATATATATATATATATATCCTGCCTCAAGGACTCAAGCATTTGTACCCCTTATGGATTGGGCTTAGCCCAATATACTCACACTTCTCCGAGTGAAATTGGAATTTGTGGTCTTGATATGGTCTGAGGCATGGATAACAGCTGCACCCAAAGACCCTAAGATTGACAAAATCAAGATTAGTATTCATCATTAGTTGCATTGGTGATTCGCCTTGGAGGACTTCTGTGGGGGAGTCCATTAATTATATATACTGCTCTGGAGAATATATCCCACTAAAATAACAGAGACATTGATGCTTGGGCCAAGAGAGTAAGCCTAGTTTCGACTATATGTCTATGTTTTCTCTCAGCCCCACCATTTTGTGTTGAGGTGCAAGGACATGATTTACGAGAAATAACTCCCACAGATTCACAGATTTGATGAATTTTATTATATTTTGCACCATTATCAAACTGTAGGGCCTTAATCACAATATTGAATTGGGTTTTAACTAGTTGAACAAAATGATTAATGGCATATGTGGTATCCAATTTCTGTTTTAATGGGTATATCCAAAGATATTTGCTGTAATCATCCAAAGACGAGACATAGTACCCATACCCATTTGTAGAAGTTACCGATGCAGGATCCCACACGTCAGTATGAACCAATTCAAAATTCTCAGATGCTTGTAAGACAAAATTGGGAGACGGTAGAACATGTGCTTTGCCCAATCGGCAAGATTCACAAAATTCAAGCTGTTCATTCAACTTAGTTGGAAGATTAAGTTGTCTAATGAGTAACTTTAGAGTTTTCAGCAATGGATGACCCAATCGTTTGTGCCATAAAGCTCTTGATTCTACGACATTAATTATGGTTCTTGATAGAATAAATACAGTCGAACCCTTATTTATGTGTTGAGCTGAATTCCTTCACTTTCTTCTTCCTTCAGCACTCCTACTTCATTCAAGCGATAGAGCCCCTCATTGAGTTCCCCTTCCAGCAGTATGCATCCCGTAGCTTTGTTCTTTATAAGACAACAATCACTGTAAAATTCAATACACACAGTATTGTCTCGTGCCAATTTTGACACAGTAATTAAATTCTTGGCTATGTCAGGTACACACATGATATTTTTAAGCATCATTCTATTTTTCCCACCAGAAAAACAAGAGTTCCCCAGTGTAGGATATTTGAAGTTTTTCACCATTACCTACAGTTGCGATTAAAAACAGCATCGATAGAGGGCGTTTGAGCGAAAGTACTTTGGGTTTTAACAACGTTCTGATGGTCAAGACGCTTTTCATATGACAGAAGCTTCGATTGCATATCCAGCCATGATATTCCCAATTTCCCTTGTATTCCAACCACCATAGGGTTTTTATTCTTATAACTTGTGAGGCTAGGGCTCTGGTTGTTACTAGACTTCCAGCTTGCCCTAGGTTACACTACAAGAAATTTTGCTTTTATCAATAAATTTCAATTAACGTTTGGGCTATTTTTAAATATAATTTACTATATTTGAGCCAAAATATTTACAAATACAGCAAAATAATGTTGTCTATCAATGACACTGACAATTTGCTATATCTAAAAATATTTCTAACAATTTTGTCCTTTAAAACGATAATTGCCCCTTAACTTTTTAAGGTTGTATATATTTCTAGATTTTAAATTTAAAATCATTTTCCAAATTATATCAAATGTTGTGTGTGGTGTAAGCATTACGATGAATGGCTTCTGCAGTAGTCAGACTTGGGCTTCTCCCCAAATTCGCTAAACTTGTCATTGCCACTATTATAATTGTCGCCACCAATTTCTGTTGCCCCTACTTGTTTTCTTCCTTTATATTCTTTATCTTCAAATTTGCGTGTTAGCCGCTTGTTGGGAGTAGGGTCGAGAGTGAAGGCTTTACAAAATGTTTGACCCAAAAAGTTTAGAAGTAGTAATTTGGGAAATGTGGAGCTGTGAACTCCATTTTTTGTTTTTTTAAGGAGTTTGTAGGTCCCACTACTAAAAAACTATGAATTTTATATTTTATTAAATACCGTGGGTTTAAAATTCACAACTCTCCAAATTTTGTAAATGGAATATTTTTCTCTAAAGACTATGGAAGCAAACGTTAAAAGAAGGAACACTTCTCGTAAATGGAATTGAAAATGCATAAAGAAAACGTATTCTTATCTCTCACGAAGGTGGAAAAAAAGACTTTGAGAATATTGTGGGAGCAAGAGCAAATTTCGAGTTATGTGGAGGTATCCAAACTATCAATTGTTACTTTGTCTTTCTATTCCACTCAATACACTCTCACTTCGACTCTATAGCACACACTATCTTTTAAGTTTATAAACAATGTTTATTTACATATAAATATAGGGTTAAAACATATTTTTGGTCTCCAAAAAAAAAGTAACAATTAGTCTCTAAACTTTTAATTTATCTTTTAATTTTGTAATAATTGAGTCCTTAAATTTTAGTATGTTTATTTAGTCCTACTCTCAAATTTGTGACAATTTAGTCCTTAAAGTAAAAAAAATTCATCAAAATTAGTTGTCAATTTTTATTATTTTATGATGTAAACTTTGTATTTCATAAAAACATTGAGTCTTATTAGTTTGTCAGTTTATTTATGCAGTAAATTTTATTAAATTTTAATCCTGATTTCTACCCATAAGGACTAAATCGTTAAAAATCTAAAACCTACAAATACTAAATTGTTACGTAATAAAATTCAGGGATTAAATTGTTACAAAATTGAAAATACAGATATTAAATAGTTACAAATTAAAGTTCAAAAACTAAATTATTACTTTTATAAAAGTTTAGTGACAAAAATAATATTTAACCTAAATATAATTAGTTTGCCAGTTATTTGTGTGGCTCAATGCTGAATATAACATTCTTACCTTCGATGAAAAGCATTTGTTGTTACATTCTTTATATTTAATGTATATTTTAAATATGAGTTGCTTGTTGGAGATTAAATTTTGAGTTTTTCTAATCCTTTAAAGAAGAAAATGTTTTTATGTGAGAGGTTAAAATTTGAGTTGTTTTTATATATATCAATCTGAATCAATTTATTTATAAATATAGCAATATAGAAAAAACTAGTCTATCAATGATAAACACTAATAATAGATAGTGATAGTCTATCAATTTGAAAAAGGGTTTCTTATTTAAGAAATATATCTAACAGAATGTTGAGAAATATATCCAACGAGATTCTCCATAGAGTCTACTATTGAGAAATATATCTAACGGGAATGTTGAAGAGATCTCAATAACCCTTTTTGATTTAAGGGCACACTTCAAGAAGAAGAAGAGAATAGAGTCTACTATTGAGAAATATATCTAACGGGAATGTTGAAGAGATCTCAATAACCCTTTTTGATTTAAGGGCACACTTCAAAAAGAAGAAGAGAAACACCAAGAGCCATGTCTTGAACACTAGGAAAAAATTGAAGCATGAGAAAGAATTGTTAGTATTATCGATGATACAACCTAGTCTCTAAATTTAACAAATGTCGTTGATACGACTTAGTCAATAATGTTGATCTTTTTATGTACATAACAAATGTAACACTTTTTTAATACGAACATTCACAAAACTAAAAGTTTAGTCTCTAAATTTTAAAATTATTAAAAATTTAGTATCTATACTCATGTTTTGTCAACTTTAATATCTTAATTTAGTACGAATAATTTAATTAATTTTTGTATTTTAAAATTTGTAACAATTTTATTTCTATCATGAAAATATTTTTAAGACATAGTATAATTTATTATATATTTAAATCGATAAATTGATAAATAACTGATTATATGTTGTTATAATTAAATTGATACTTAATTTTTGATGAAATTATTTACATTGAGGTTAAATTGTTTTAAATTTTTAAGTATATTAACTAAATTGTTACAAAAGTGAAATTGCAATGACTATGTTAGAATTTAAATTGAATGACATCCAACATGCGTTGGCTTAGTGATAGTGGGAACATAAAAAATAATAAAAAAAAAAAAAGCAATATTTTTTGCCATGTTGGGTTTTTTTCTTTTAACTTGAACTAGACATTTTAATTTGCATCTCGAGTTTGAGTATTTTTTAGGTGGATGCACTCATTTTTATGCATCTATTCTCATTATGTACATTAAAAACGAATTAAAATATATGTTTTTTTAAAACAAGAAATAAAAAGAACTTTTCACATAGCAAATTATATGATTGCACAATTTGGTGGAATCGACTAAGTTTTTTTTTTTTTTTTTTAATCTATTTAAACTCATTGATAGGTTTGGTTATCATTGTAGTTCAATTTGGTGTCTAATATGTTGCTCAATGTGGTTGAGAGTTTTGTTAGTTGAATTTTGTTTACATTAATGTTTGGATAATTTTTGAACAACTTTCTTTCCTGTGTGTACATATATTGAGAAACAAGGGAAAATTTGTTAAGGGTTTGTGGCATGCCCCTGAACTAGTGACGTTTTACGTATATGTATAAATTTTTATTAAATATAAAAAACATTTTATATGTATTTAATATATATTATTTCGTCTAATTGAACCCAAAGATTTGCTTCAGTGGTAAAGGGCAACACTTATTACTTGCAACACGTTCTGAGTTCGAACTAATGATGAAATGTTGAATTGGAGGATATAAAAATAAAAAAGTAAATTGAATAGATATTAACTTTCAAAATTATTTAAGTTTGTATTAGTTTGAGTTTAGTTTGTTCTTTAGTATTAATGTTACAAAATTATACTTGTTTTAAAAAAACTATTTATTATTATTTTATTTTATGCAAATTTAGTATTACTTTTTTAAAGGATTTTATGTGTTATCAGAAGTAATTAGTAAATAACTATATGTTCTTACAATTTTTAAAAAAATGGTTTAGATACAATTTTTTTGTTTCAGTTGAAAAAAAAATCAAGCATAGCCATCTCCTAACCTTTTATTTTCGAAAAAACTACAAATAATTTTTAATTATATTTCCAAATAAGTGGTTCATAAATAGTTTTATCTTCTTAAAATTAAGAAATAAAAGACAAAATAATTTAAATATAAAATCTTGGTTTCAAGATTGGAACAATCATCAAATCAAAATAATAAATATATCAAACAGAAAACATATTATTTGAATCTAATACTAAAAATAGAACTCTTAATTTAACTTCAATTAATTGAAGAAAAAAATACACCCAAATCACCACCTATGTTTTTATTCTTTTCAAAATCTAAAAAATGAAAAGATTTGTTACTACAAAGTCTTGATTCTATTAACAAAAATAGAAAGTTCATAAAATATATATATATATATATATATATATATATATATATATATATATATATATATATATATATATATATATATATAATCTTGTTTCTTTGATTTTACATAAATCTTCAGAAACATCTTTGGCGACTAGAGGATACACACAAAATAATACACAAAAATCACAAACGCATGCGGTTATTTAAACTTCCAATACAAACAAATGTGTATATATTAAAATAAAACAATAATATGAGTTTGTAAAATTATTGATGTATTTCAAATAGGCACATCACAATAAGAAGCAATACTCAAAAAATGAATTAAGGAAGAGGAGGGAAAAAAAAACATAGATAACATACCTTATTTGACAATAAGTTTGTACGGTCAAATCTTGAAAAAGAAATCCTAATAATTAAGAGAGACACATATAACATAAAAATAAATAAATAAATAAAAACCTTATGGACATCCCAAATGCAAACAAATGCATATGAAAATAAAATAAATTTATAAAATTGTTATTGTATTCAAAAAGTCATAACAAAAACAAATATAGGCACATCATAATATGCTAAAGAGATGACAAATCGATGACGTGACTTCATTGATGATACATTTTTCATTGTCAATGTCAAAGGTGTACTCCATTAGAAGGATTGATAGGTTTTTTTAGATGATATGCCAAATCAATACTAAAAAATATAGATGACATACTTTGATAATAAGTTGTGAAGGATTGATAAATGTTTTTTCTCTGTCAAAATGTGTAGATGCAGTAATTGCTTTACTGAAAATGTTTGTTTGTTTTGATTTTGATTGATCACTTCTTCGTAAATTGCACTTGAATAGGAGTTTATTTAAGGGTAAAATGAAAAACGGAGGACATTCCCACAATTTTGTCAAATGATAGAAATCAAATAATAAACATATTCAACAAAAGATAATCTTTTTGAATTTGAATTCACCAACCTCCAACACAAACAAACATAAAAGAGGTAAGAAACAATACTAAAAGAAAAAAAATACAAGAAAGAGAAACAAAAATAATCGACGTGTCTTATTTATTTAATAGTCTTTGAAAAGAAACCTTTTTGAAGATTCTTTAATAAATTTAAACAAAAATACCAAAATTTAATTTAAAAAAATCTTATTAAAAAATATACATTTTGAATGAGTAAAAAAAAAAATGTAAATTCTAGACTAATCTTTCGAACGCGATCAAACAAATTTCAATTTGCATGAAATAAAAATAAAAAAAAAAAAAAAAAAAAACACCACAAAATTCCCTTTTTTTTTTTTTTTTTTTTTAATTTTAAATTTTTTTTTTTTGTTTTTTATTTTTTTTTTTATTTTTTTTTTTTTTTAATATTTTTTTATAAAAAATTAATTATATTTTTTTTTTTTTTTTTTTATTTTAAAAAAAAAAAAAAAAAAAAACACCACAAAATTCCCTTTTTTTTTTTTTTTTTTTTTAATTTTAAATTTTTTTTTTTTGTTTTTTATTTTTTTTTTTATTTTTTTTTTTTTTTAATATTTTTTTATAAAAAATTAATTATATTTTTTTTTTTTTTTTTTTATTTTAAAAAAAAAAAAAAAAAAAAACACCACAAAATTCCCTTTTTTTTTTTTTTTTTTTTTAATTTTAAATTTTTTTTTTTTGTTTTTTATTTTTTTTTTTATTTTTTTTTTTTTTTAATATTTTTTTATAAAAAATTAATTATATTTTTTTTTTTTTTTTTTTATTTTAAAAAAAAAAAAAAAAAAAAAAAAAAAAAAAAAAAACAACAACAACAACAAGTAGTTATATCACTCTGTTCTTCCCTCCTTGCTTTTCTTCATAGTGCACATTAATTAATTATTTTGGTGTTCGTTCTAAATAAACTTTAAAAACAATACAAAATATAAATAAACCTATAATTTGCGGCTATTGTTGTATGTCCTACAACTTGTCTTGAATTTATAGCTTTCAATCCTGTTCATAATTACATTTTAAAAATAAAGTAAAATATAGATTTTATAATTGTAGATGAGATACCCTCTTCAATATGATACTCGAGATACCTTCTTTGATTGATATGTTAATTGCCTTTAAATAGAGGTTAAAAAATAAAATAAAAAATAAATCTCATAATTATTGATGAGATACCGTCATTTGATGATAATTTTTTTTTCTCTCAAATGTGTATTTGTGAATTGCCCTTAAATAGGAGTTGAGGGTATGATTCAAATGCACATGTAATTATTGAAAAGAGATGCTTGAGTGAAAAGATGTGTTTTGATTTGATTGATTTGTGAATTTTCCTTAAATAGGAGTTGAGGGCAAAATAGGAATATATCTAAAAATGAAAGGCAAAATGGAAAGTTAAAGATTCTCCCTATTTTGCCCATTTTAATATAGTACATACAATTCTATAAAGATTTATAATAATTTTGTAATTAATATTTCTTAATCTAAATCATATATCAAAGTATTTAGAATTACACTTATAAAGGTTAAATTAAAATTTTAGTCTCTCAATTTTGGAAATTGTTGCTAATAAATTCTTAAACTTCTAATTTTGACTGTAATCCATACAAATGTCTAATAAATTTATAAATTTCAATTTTATATATGATAAATCTAAAAATATAAAAAATGTTTAAAAATTAATTATTTTATAAGGCAAAAAAATAGTTGTTTGTGTTGAATTGAACTTTAAAATTTTAAATTTTGTAGTTAATAGTTAAATTAAATTTTAATAGATGTCTAATCGTATTTATTAAGCACATAGTAAATTTAATGTCTAATATAACATTTAATTTTTAACATTTTTGAATATGTAAGAGACTTATCGGTTATAAAATTGATGTTTTAAGAATCTATTAAACACAAAAGTTGAGAATTCATAGACCTCTTAAACATTTTTTAAAGTTTAGGAACTATATATAAACACAAATCTAGAAGTTTATGTGTTAAATTTAACTAATATACACTTGTATTGTGCTCCTCGATCTAACACGAAATTCTGGATCTGTCACTCGTGAGAAATCAAATCTTTAACTTCGAGATTGATAGTATAAACACTATACTAATCAAATTATGATTATTTTGACACTTTTTAGAGAGATATTATCTAATTGCACTACTTATTTAAATTAGTTTTTAATTTAAATGTAATGATTTTACAATGTTAATCTTGAAATTGACGAATTGAACCATGTGAATGGGTAAAATGTAATTTGCCTCCTCAAAAACTTTTTAAACTATTAGAGACCATTTGAAAGTTGAAACTCAATCTAAATAATAAGAGACAGAAATATAATAATTAGATGAATACAACATCATGTCATCTAATTGTGATTTTTATATATCTATAATAATCTAGACGTTAAATTTATTATATCCATTTATTTATTTTGAGTTCAAAATATGTGAACGTAGAGATCCCTTTTATTTCCGATGAAATTTTTCTGATGTCAAAAAAGTGTCGGGAAAAGGGGATTGTTTTATTAGTGCTAATTTTTATTGTTTTATTAATGTTAATTTTTATTACTATGGTGAACGTTGGGTTTCATTATCATTTTTTAGTGTAAGATAGGGTGTGTTGTTATTTTATGTCAATTTTAATTTTCTGCCTAGTCGAGGAAAAGAAATTATATGGTTGGTTAGCTAGTCAATGTTTTTTTTAGGTTAAACTCTAATTTTGGTTATTATGCTTTGACATTTGTCCTTTGGCTTATGTTTAAGTTTGCACATTGAATTTAGTATTAATACCAAATATTTATATCAACTATTAATTACCTCAAGTATTCTCTCCTTCTTTTAAAGACCTTCCTCCACAAACATTCCCTCCCTCAAAAAAATCCGAACTTAATCATGTTTTAAAAAACATAAACTCCACCAAATCATATTCTTGTTTTATTATTATTTTACGGTTTTTGTAATCATACCAATCATAAACAACCTAAAACTTCCCGTGTCCGTTACTTTGCCAGGTCACAAATTTGAATCAGTCTACTTCAAAAACTTATAATAATATGAACAACAACCAAACAATCATAGATCCATGATGGAACAATAAAAGCTTATATGAGTTGCAAGTTGCAAGAGAACGTGCATGAAAAACTTCAAAAAAAAAAAAAAATAAATAAATAAGAACGTGCATGAAAAATCATGAAAATAAATGCCCACATGTAGCAGTCTTTACAGCAACAAACAGCCAAAACACGGCTTGAACTTACCTATAAAAACAGCCCACGTGGCACGTGGCCTTCTGTCCACATCTCTACCTTCCACATGACTGGGCCCCACTTCCCACTTTTTCCCATATATATTTAACACAACACTCGTCTCCATTCCATTCCAATCCAAACAAACAATAATCCAAATTCCGACCACCATGGTGGGCGTTTTCCGGCGTTCTCTTTCCTTCCCAAACAAGCCCGGTTCTGCCGCTGCCCGTCAACCGAAGCCTCGAATTTCCCGCCACCTCCGATCCATTAGTTTACCATGCAGATCCCATCCCTTGATCTCTTCCCTCAAGGACGAGATCGCCAATCTCAGATCTTGGTCCTCCACCGACCACCGCACCGCCGCTTGGCTTTGCCATGGCCTAGCCGCCGTGAAGCTCATACACGACTACCTTGACGACATCCTCCAACTCCCCCAATCACGTGAGTCCGTGCGTCGACTCTCAACCACATGGGTCGAGAACGTTTTAGAAGGCTTCCTCCGCTTCATCGACGCGTACGGAATCTTCCAAAATCTCATCTTAGGGTTCCTGGAGGAGCATGTGGCGGCGCACGTGGGAATGCGGAGAAAAGAGGAGACTAAAGTAGAGTTATACAGAAAAGCTCGAAAACGGATGGCAAAAGAAACAGGGCAATTGGGTTCGGTTGTCCGGGCGGGCGTGACGGTGGCGGCGGTAGTGTCGGGAGAGGAGGAGGAGCTGACGGCGGCGGTTAAGGATGTGATGGAGGTGACGGGGATGGTTTCTGTGGCAGTTTTTGAGGGGATTGGTGTATCGTTGGGATGGAGGAGGAGGAATAGGAATTGGATAGGTAAGGGGAAGAAGGTTAAAGTTGAGAATGGGATAATGGAGTTTATGGAAGTGAGTGTAAAAAAGGGAGAGGATGAAGTGAAAATGAAGGATTTGGAGAATTGGATTGGGAGCATACAAAATGCAACTCAGAATCTCTTTAGAACTCTGATGAATACTAGAGTCTCTATACTCAATGCTCTCTCCCATTAACTTTATTTTCTTACACAAAACAACCCATATATACTTTTTATATTCTTTTTACTTACATATCATATACTGTGCTTATTCTTATTATTTTTTACCATTATGATTCAAATAAACAATAGCAGAGATTCCAACATTTGAGTTCTTTGGAGTTACATATCTGTCGAAACAGAGAAAAGTGTGTTGGTAGAGACTATACTTATGTCATTACTAACCTAAAGCGTTGACTAGGCTACCATTTTGTGTAATCAACTAGTTCAAATGTGCCCATAAGACACTTCGACACTTTATGAAATTTTTTACTAGAAGAAATTAGACTTTTGTTATCACAAAAAATAAATAAATAAATAAATAAATAAATAAAAAAAAACGCCTTGCATGACTTTATCGGGACCCAAAAAATATTTGTCCACAAATTTATTGTCGAAAAATTATTTGCTAACAAAGTTTATTTCGTTAGCAAAAGTACTATCACAATATCACTTCTTACTACGAAACAAAAATGTTGGCAAAACTATCAATAATGTCGACATGTGCCACGTGTAGTCTATGCCAAAATTGTATGCATGCATCAGTAAGGGTTGTTTTGACAACAAACTGTTATTTATTGTTAGTTGTTCCTACCTTTGATGATGCTAGCAAAAAGAGTATGGAGTATAGAGAAATAATAGAATCTGCCGACTCTAACAAGGACCGTCGGTACATTACTTGCATTGTCGATGCTTTTTGTTAGCAACCATTGTTTGCCGTTAAATGATCCAATATTGGATTTACATTTACCAATCACCGGTAAACTTAGTTTTTAAGTCAATTAAGATCTGCAAATTCAATCTTTTCATAATGGTTTCTTTTATTACTTTTTTCTTTAATAGAATCTCAATCTTCAATTTTTCAATTATTTCATTATAATCAGAGCTCTTTTTTACCTAAAAATTTATGTATATGCTCAATTTGTTAATGAAAAGGAAAAGAAAACTTCAACTTTGATTTTGTCATTAGAATGTAAGAAACAAAATGAAATCGATGAACCCAAGATCTCGTTTAGGTTTTGCATGATGGTTTGTCGAAACCATATATATAGAGAATAGTTTGGTTAGTGATTTATGAAAAAAAAAATAAAACCCTATTAAAAGTCTATAGATGTTTGTTATCGAGATGCAATTTGGAAAAAAAAAATCAATTAAAGATGAAAAATAATATAAATATAACTAAAAATGTTAAAATATTATTCTGATCTTTGTATTTTGATGGTTGTTCTATTTAGGTACTTGTATTTTTAAATATCTAACTTTGATCCATATACTTTTAATAAAGTTTAAAAACCATCCCTATCCATTCAATTGGACTTAAAAAAATAAAATGGGTTGGGAAAAAAAAAGACTAATAAAAAATGTGAAATAGGATAGAAAAGTCAACATAATTGGGTAAAAAAATCAATTTTTTTTAATCCTTCATTTCCTTTATCTTTCCTCTCGTCCCATCCTCTTTTTGGTCTCCAACTTCATGTTCTCCATGGGTATCACTCTCTCTCTCTCTCTTCCCATTTCTCCAGCAAACAGGTTGCATTGGTGACGAGCTCAACCCACCAGCGGCGGCGACCCCAAGCTCCAGCGTACAACTTGCCCAGCTCGTGTTCTTCTTCGGATAGTCTCCATCTCCGACCATTAGAAACGCGAAGCACCGATAGTCTCCTTCTCCGACCATTAGCAACACATTTAATGGGTTGAACTCCAGCGATGCTTTAGTTTCGTGACCTCAGATCTGAATACCTACACTCTGAACCACCTAAAAATCGAATTACCCCTAGCTTGTAGATCGAGCACATAAATCTCTGGGAAAAATAGCTGTATCAACTGAGAGTATATAAAATATTACATGGATTTTCATTAGCTAACAATGTAGACATGAAACGCTAGTCTTTATCAAGGATAATATACACTTTGAGGCTATAGAGAAAATGATGGTAAAAGAATTGAGTTAACATAGATGACCTCCAACTAATTCGGGGTTCTATACGAGATTGGTATAGTAGATTTTCTCTCTTAAACACATTGTAACTTAAAGAATATTTCAATTAATGTTGTAGCTGTAAAGGTATAGGGAGTTATACACATTTGTCTAATTGATGTCACACCATTTTTATTAGTCTTTTTATCTTGTCATGTTTAGTTTGATTTATTATATGTTTATTGTTTATGAAGTTGTAGCATTGAAACACTCAAACTACCACTATTTGTAAATCACCTTTTAAAGCAACATTGAAGGAAACTTTGTGAAATATATAGATTTAATTAGCATTCTTGAAACATCAAGTATCCTTGTGAATCAATCTTAGAATACTCCAAGTACTACTTGCTATTGTATTGATTATATTTATATTTAGGTAGATGCAATAGGTAATATAACTTGAGCAAATACAACCATAAAACATCAAATTAACCATGTAACACAAGCCATATTTTTGCAGGTAAAATAGCTGTCAACAAGCCACAAGCAACATAATCAGCGTTGTGCTTCAACATTAGAGTTCTTAGAATGAAGAAGTTCATTTTGCATTTTTCTTGTAGAAATGAAGAAAAAGGGAAGGAATGAGGAATTGAAGGGAAGAAGAAGGAAAAATAAGGAGTAATAAAAAAAAATTAGTTGCTGGCAGGCGAGCAGGCCATAAATACTATATTTATTATATTTTTATTTTACTTCAAAATTTTAAATTTAAAATATGTATACATTGACAACATAAAAATATTTTTTGAGAATTTGAAAATCTAAATGGTCAACTAAACACAAATTGATTGTCAACTAAAATTAACTACCGAATAGACTTTTTATTACCCAACAAAAGCTGATTACGTTTACTTTATTAACTTTAAATTTACGCATAATTGAATCAATTAAGATATATATTTTCAATAAAAGGTGGAAAATTGGAGTCTAACTTTTATATAACAATGTGGAACCGCAAACTCCAATTTAATATTCATCATATTTTATATGATTGCTTTGTAATCGCAACACACAATCCGCAAAATGTAAAAAAGGTAAAAACAATACAACACCACTCATATTCTCCACCCCTCCCGCTTGCTCCCACTTCCAACCTTAAAAGAACAAAACAATCTTTTAAAAAAAAAAAAAAAAACGGTAAATCATAGTATAGACAAAACCAATCCCACTTCCACTGCTTAAAAAGGAAAAAAAAAAAAAAAGAAAAAAACTTTTTAGCCCCAAGCTTTATAATTCGATTCAAATTTTTACTCCAAAATAATAATAATAATAATAATAATAATAATAATAATAATAATAATAATAATAAACGTCGAATCTAGCTTTTTTTTTTTGTACGGAATGTTTTTTTTTAGGGGCCAAATCAAGATTCAAATTTGCTAAAGAATATGGCATTCTGCTTACTTCAGCTCCGCGTAAAAGTACCATGTTGTTCCTATATCACGCTTGAGGGCCTAGCACTCAAATGAATTTTCGTGTCTTTCTCTCACTTATTCCTCCCATTTTTTCCTCTCGTTCCTTATCAGACAATTGCAATTTTTTTCCTTCATTTGAATTCTTCCTCTCGCTTCTTTCTCATCAATTTTGTGGTTTTTCCTTCATTTGAATTCTCGATTTCGCTTCTTCCTCTCGCTCTTGGTTCTCGCTTTCGCTTCTTTCTCTCGTTTCTTGGTCTCACTCTCGCTTCTTCCTCTCATTCTCATTTACGTTTCAACTCACATCTTTCATTCAAGAAGAAGAAGAAGGTGACAGTATAAAAAGAAGAAATCGCCGAAAAAAGAACGACTGTGGAAATTTTGGCGGTGAGAGTAAAAGCCTAGAAGAAAAAACACAAAAAAAAAAAAATGGGAGAAGAAACACAAAAAAAAACATGAAGAAGAAGAAGAAAAATTAAGAAGAAACGCTAAAAAAAAAAAAAGAAAAAAGAAAAAAGAAACTGTAAAGGAGGAAGGGTTAAAGCAGTAATTTTACTGACTAATAACATCAGCAAGAAAACTAAATTTGATTGATTTTGAAACTTGGAGTTATTTCATTCGGCCCTTGTAAGGCCCTCCATACAATTATTCCTTCCTTTTACCTCTCAAAACAAAAATGCTCTAAACTTTAATATGCTAATTTAACGACACTCTAAATTTTTGTTACTGTCTTTATATAAATATAATCAATGTATTTTTTATTTGAATATTTGTTGAAAAAAAAAAAATCAATGATCTATCTTTGATGAATTTGTACAACTAGATCTTGAATTTTCTTTGTTGCTTTTTTTTTAATTATTTTTTATAATTTATATATTATTATTTTATTTAAAATGAATATTGGAAAGACAATAGAACAATCTATTATAGGCTTATGATTCTTTTAAATTATGTAACCTTATGCTTATTTTTTCATCAATTATAAATAGTAAATTAATTATCAACAATATATTAAAAAGTAAAAATGTTGTACTTATTAAGAAATAAAAGAATGGAACACATAGGGTTTTGTTATTTTATTCACAAAGAATTTAAAGTTTTTTTTAAAAAAAAAAATTATAAGAAGTATAGAAAATGAAATCAAATTAGATTTACTGATTTTGACAAGTTCTATTATATAAAAAAGAAATTAGCATAAAAGCCTATAGAATTTTTAATANATAAAAAAATTGACCTATTAAAGAAATACATATTCTGGATATTATGTTTCTATCACTATATAAAAAAATATAATTATTTATATAAAAACCAAAACTAACTCTAAATATTTGTAAATTTTAAAATTTCAACATATATATATATTTTTTTAATAATGATGAGTCTTAATAATATATTTTTAGAATTATACTATATATTAATAATAAAATAAGTTTATCAATTTATTTTTATGTAGCAAAACTATTGTTTTTTATTAAAATAGAAAATAAAATAAAAATATATCACATATATCACATCTACTAATAGAGTAGGTAAACAAATACATATGTAACAGCCATATAATTCTAAAACATAAATTATTGTGAAATATTTTAAATGTTTTTTTATAATTATTTTGTAACTCTCATTATTTAAATGCAATTGTGAAATTGGAAATGGTGTAATTTTTCAACTTTCTCTCTACGCCAAGAGTTGCACTATTTACTCTTATAAATTGCAATAAAATGGTATGAAATTAAATAATAGACTCATAAATAGTCATCGTTATTACAATTACTAAACTGTAATTAATTTTCATTAATGTTCTAAACCATATAAAAGAAATATATAAATAAATGTAAAAATTATTATATGAGCAAGGCATGCTTTTTCTTTCTCAAACAAATAAGTTAGTAATTTCGTTTTAATAATTTGATATATTTCTCATGAATATCAAAAAAAAAGTATATCATGGTTAGAAGAGAAGTATCGAAAATAACAATTAAATAATCTAATCTAGGTGTTGACGTAAAAAAAAGGAATAAGACCGTCGATAAACAAGATGAACTTTTCTCTTTTTGATAGATAGAATGAGAGAAGCTAGTAGGAAAATTGTTTACAATGACAACATTCAAGGATAGAGCAAGGCTAAGGTGAGGTTTAGGAAGAAATAGGCTGTTGGGTTTCTTTCAATAAAAAAGTTTCCTATAATTTACAAGTATGCCTTTAATTTTTTTTTTTCCCATTTCAATATTTTAAAGAAAACAATACCTTTGATTTGTACTAAAAAAAAATAATAATAACTTTGATTAGATAGATTCAAAATAACATTTTTAGGACATTTCAAAATTATTTAATATCCACATTTGTATCTTTATGCTATGTGAAGTTAAATTAATAACAACAATTTATGGAGGTTTGAGGTCAAGATAATATATGTTGAACAATTTATTGATTCACTCTTAATTTTTTTTCTTCAATTTGAATTGAAGAACATGATTAGCTAAATCAATCTATTCGATTTATGCATCCACTTGATTTGCTTTATTTTATTGTTTTAACCACAATATTAAGGTTTTACTTTTTTGATGATCTTCATTGTATCGAAAATTTAAAAGTTATACACATAAAATAAATTACCAACATATTCTCTCCATTAAGATTTTTTTTTTAATTCTAAAAAAATTGTTTTCAAATATAGCAAAATGAGCTAAAATTTTTACAAATGTAGCAAAATGTCAATGGTAGACATAGATAGATTATAGACTATATTTGAAAATATTCCAATAGTTTTGTCATTTAAAACAATCGCTCTTAAAAAATACTCTTCATTAAGAATATGTCAAAAAAGGTTCCAACATTTGGACAAGAACAATCAAATTGCAAGCATGTCTCCCATGTTTTCTCTTTTGCAGAATATAAAAACCGTTGGCCCAGCCCAAATAAAATTTAAGAAAAGTCCAAATAGCCCTTAAACTAACATGTATAGAAATTAGTATATCAATAGATGTTATTGATATATTGAATAGCGAGTATATCGTACTATCTCATATACTCATATTTTGGTATATCATTAACATCATCGATATACTACTTATTTAACTTACTGATATACTTTATTTTAAAAAATAAATCTTTGGTAGACTTTGATTTGTTAACAATGTTTTACATATTCATGAAAGATTGAAGAAGAAAAATGTGGAGTACCTAAAGAGAAGGAAAGATGATCAATCTACGCAACAAAAATATCAATATTAATGTTATATTTACAATTGCATTTTGAATGAATGTTAATACCTTTAATGATACACTTCAACTATTATATATAACTTACATGCATATCATTATTGATATACAACCACCATTAATTTTCTTTATATTTAGTATAATAATGACAGTTACATTATTGATATACTAAAATTCATCTATTGTTTATATACACAATATACTCAATGAATTAAACTTATAATATTTTATTTCAAGTGGATGTTAAATGAACTATATTACTAATAATTTGTTAAACTAAAACCGGTTGCAACTCACATTTTTATATAATATTCTAGTGATATATCTAAAATTAAGTATATTATTAATATAGGCCCACCTCATGTATGTCTTTCAAACTATCCAAAATTTCAACAACAAAATTCTTACACTTTCTTCATAAATCATCTCTCTTTGTAGAAGAAATTTGCAATGATGAGTGAATAAACTATGATGATCAACAACAATTAGAGATTATTGCATTATATAGTAGTACATACACACTATTTAAGTATATCAATTAACTGGTATACATAAAATATATAAGCAGTATATCGATAATATATTAGATATATCAAGCAATATATTATCTCTTGAGAATATGTAATTGTTCATTTTCAATAAAAAAAAAACTAGTTTAGAAATAATTATAAAACTAAACTTCGAACCTAAATAATTCAATTATGAAGCAAAAGATAGAGTTATAAGTTGTGTGGTTGAAAAAAAAAAGCATTTAAAAGGAAAAGAACTACAAAAGGGATAAAAAAATAAAAAAAAAGTAGCAAGTACAAAAATGAAAGTGAGTAATAATTCGTATTGTTGAAAAGAGAAAATAAAAAGAATCTATACAAATCAATAGAGAAAAATACACAACGATATACTTTAAATTTGGTATGTCAGTTGACTGATATACCAAAAAACGTGACTTTGTTAAAAGGACAAAATTGGAATACGAAGTAAACAAAAATTTAAATTTGAGAATTTTGTCGTATCTAAAAGTTTTCATAAGTTAAAGACACACTCTTAATTACACATTTAGAATTTGCCATCCATTGACAAATCTCCCATAAGTATATATATATTAAAAAAAAGTCAAAACTTATTACCAATAGAATAGTTTTCTTTTTTTTAATAAAAAATATCAATAAATAGTTATAGAAGCTTTTTTATTGTTTTTTCCCATCCGTATTTTGTTCGAAACAATTAAAAATAAAAAAAAATATTTCTTTTTTAAAAAAAAGAAACTCAAAATTTTAATTTAATCATTAAGACATTGAATCGTTGAACCACCAAAAATAAATTTAGAAACATAGCGTCACAATTAATTAATCAAAATGAACTCTAAAAATAATCATGTTTACCTATATCAAAAAAGAACAAATTTTGTAAGGGATAAGCCTAAAATTTGAGCACGGGAGTGCACGTATTCGTACTTCACAATTTGTAATTCTATTATAAAATAATAGTAAGAATTACACTTCATAAAATTCCACATAAATCATTTAAAGTTAAGTTATTTTTAAATTAATAAACACACATATGACACGTGGTAATTCACTAGTTTCGATAATTAAAAAAAAAACAACAACAACAAAAAAAAGCAATTTTATGCGGAAGTGGAATAAGAAGCTGCATTATTTATTTATAAAAAAATTATTTTAAATGATAAAACTATTAAAAATATTTATAAATAATAGCAAAATATAACAATTTATTTGCGATATACTATTCTTTATGTCCGTCATGATACAGATAAACACAAACAATAGTTTTTCATAGACAAACAATAAAATTTTATTATATTTGTAAATATTTTTGTTTATTTTTATATATTTAAAAATAGTCTATTCTATATGATTGTTTTTCGTTGATAGAATAACCGCAACAAAACATCGATATTAAAAAAAAAAAATGATGTAAAACAAAAAAATAAATAATAGTACAGACAAAACTAATCTACTCTCACTACTCAGGAAAGAAAAAGATGTATTGTTTTAGCCCCCAAACTTCATAATTCAATTCAAATTTCTACTCAAAAATAAAAGAGAGAAAAAAAAATCAAGTTCCGATGATGTTTTTTTTAACCTCCCCAAAACAAAAAGGCTCCAAATTTTATTATGCTAATCTAACGGCTCCCTCATTTACTTTACTTGACTGTTTCGTGACATCACCAATGAATTCTACAATAATCTATTTCTTTGGGGCTCAATGGAAATAACCCAAATTTAAAAACTAAGAAAAGCAGGGACCACTTCTGCAAATTTAAAAGAGACGTTATGCGAATCCCGCCAACATTCCTTTTTCTCCGTCCCTTCATCTTCTCATTAATCTTTTCACTCCATTTTGCCAATCACTCCCTCTTTATTTCTCTCTAAATCCCCACTATTTATTGTCCCACAAAAGTTGAGCGTTAGAATTTTCAGCTTCTCTGTGTTGCCAGATTTGGGATTTCTCCGGCGACGGCCACCTCCGATGGGCTGTGCCTCCTCCAAGCTCGACAACCTTCCGGCGGTGGCTCTCTGCCGCGACCGTTGCAAATTTCTTGACCAAGCTCTCCTTTTTACCCATTCTCTCATCGATTCCCACTCTGCCTATGCTGATTCACTCAACAAAATCGCCTCCGCTCTCCGCCGTTTGTTTGACCAAGACGGTGAAAGCGGCGGCGGGGATTTGAAGTGTCCTCCACCGCCGCCTGACGCCCCTAAAATGGAGAGATCTGATTCTGATTCTAATTCCGACTCCGATTCCGATTCTGATTCCGACGAAGAAGAAGAAGAACATGGGTGTTTTAATCAAGAGAAACCACAATCTCCCCCGGTTGGAAGCTTCATGTTCTCGAACTACGATTCAGCAAGAGGACAGCCACCACCGCCGCCGCCGACCGGCTCATCGTGGGATTTCTTCAATTTCTTCGAAACCTATGAGAGATACGAACAACCCATTTTCTATTGGGACCGTGACGGAGCAGATCAGAAGTTACAAACAACAAAAGTTGTGGCGAAGAAGAAGAAGAAGAAGAAGAAGAAGAAACCGGCGGTGGTTGTTGATTCGAAGAAAAATGAGGAAGCTGAAAAATCAAACCAATCGGAAAAGAAGATTGACGATCCAAAGATGGGTGTGTTAGATTTGATGAGAGAAATCAAGGGCTCCTTTGAAAAAGCTTCTGAATCGAGCAATTCCATATCCAAGCTCCTTTCTTATGGTCAAAGAATGAGTTTTTGCAAAGGTATCACCTTTTCCCCCCTTCTTCGTCTTCTCTGTAAATTGCTCTGTTTTTTATACATTGATTGATTTCTCATTGTTTCCATTGCGACTAAGATACAAGAACAGGCTCACGAGGTTTATTGTCTACTTTGAAGAAGCTGTGTGTTTGGGAGCAGAAACTGTACTTGGAAGTGAAGGTTGTGCTTCTCCCTTTAATGGGTTTGTTCTGATTCTGCCATTTTTATGAGAATCTCTTTTTGAGTTCAACTGTGGATTTGGGTTTAGGCTGAGGAGAGATTGCGTATGATTTTGGAGAAGAAATGCCGGCAGCTGAACAATTTGGTGGAGAAGAAGGCTGATGCTCGGAAAATTGATCCCCTTCGACATTCCATCAGAAATTTGACGATCAAATTGAAAGTTTCAATTCAGGTTGTTGATAGGATTTCGATTACGATAAGCAAATTGAGGGATGAAGATTTTTTAGCAGAGATGAATGAACTGATTCATGGGTAATGCCACAATATTCATATCTTTTAGCCTAAAATCACTTACAATAATCTATAATTTGCCTTCTTGTTCTGTTCTTGTTCTTCACAGATTACAGAGCATGTGGAAAGCCATGTTAGAATATCACAAGCAACAAACCCAAGCACTGACGGACTGCAAACCCTTCGAATCAATCCTCAACGGCGCCCTCGACGACGCTCATCTGGAAGCCGCCATGGATCTAAAGCTCGAGCTCGAGAATTGGAGATCAAATTTCATCGAATTAATCGCCACCCAAAAGGACTGCATCAAAGCCCTCAACGGTTGGCTTCTCCGATGTCTATTATACGAACCCGAGCCTGAAGAAACCCCCAACGGTGGCTGCCCCCCGCCGTTCTCTCCAGCAAGAATCGGGGCTCCTCCCGTGTTTGTAATCGGCCACCTCTGGTCCGACACCGCCGAAAAATTCTCCGACAAGGACGTCTCTGAGGCCATACAGGGGCTGGTCTTGAAGTTGGATCAGGCGCTGGAACAGCAGAGTTGGGATTTGCAGAGATTGGCGATGGCGAATAGAGATTTGGCGAATAAGATTAAGGTGAAGAAGACGACGGCGACGAATCAAGGTTTTGAGGAGAAGACAATGGCGGTGGCGGCGGGGACTGTGCATAAAGTGGGTAAGTTCAGTGGGAGTGAGATTCAATTGGGGCTGAAGCAGATTTTTGTTGGGTTGACGAGGTTTTGTGGGGACTCCATTACAGCTTACGAGGAGCTCTGTTCAGCCATAACCGAAGAGAAACAAGAACAGAGTCAGAGCCAGCCAGGTCCTCCATAGCTACTTTTTTCTTTTCTTTGTTTTCACAGAATTTTTTTTGGCGATTCATTCAATTAATTCTTTATTGTTTCTATTTGATTAATTTTGGTTTTAATGTTTAATTGGTATTAAAAATTGACTATTTAGTTTTCGGTGAGTGGTTAATGGAGGGAGTAAATATGGATCCAATTTTTGGGTATGAGGAAGTGGTTAAAAATTGCTTAAAGTTTGAACCCAACGGCTCTTTGATTGGGCAAATGTAAGTGCTCATTTGGAAACTTTCTACTTTTTGTGTAACAATCACTTTTCTAATTCAACATTTTCGGTCTTAAACCTTTTTAAAGCAATAATTTAATATCTAAATTTTAGTAATCAACAATCTAGTTTTTGTACTTTCAAATATATAAAAGTTTAGTTTAAACTTTAATAGTAACAATTTAGTTCTTCTACTAGTAAATTTGTGACAAATTTACTCTTTTGATGAAAATATCAATTTGAAATTAAAGAATTAATTTTTATTACATAAAGACCTAATCTATATAATTTATACATAAATTTGTTTCTAGATTAATTTATCAATCTATGTGTAGAAAATTTTATTAATCATAATAATATTCTGCTTGATAGAGACTACATTGTTATAAATTATAAATTATAGAAATTATAAACTATTATTTATTAAAATTTATAGACTAAATTGTTATAAATTTGTTACTCAACAAAATTTTCCTCTCCCAATAGATTCAGTACCTAAATGACTTTATCTAAGCCATATGTAAAAATGGATTTAAAATGGATAAGGTTGCTGTCGGTTATTGATAAAATTAAAAAATGAGAAATGTGAAAACAGTGGATTCAAGAAAGGTGGGATTAATATTCAAAAGATAATAACTTTTGTTTGAGTAGATATCACAAAATATAGTACTAAAGTTTTAAATTGAATACAGAATTTCATGTATGTCTCTGAATAAATCAATCATTATAAGAAATTCAAAAGACAATAATATCATTTGAGTGCTCTCAATTTTGTCAAATCAAATGTGCAATATAACCGTTTTTGTGTTGTTGTGCATATGTACGATGTAAATACCGATATACACAAAGAGATTGAAGGATTAAATACAATGAAAAATCTCACTATCCAAATTTACCAAATATGGAGTGTGTAATAATTTGTCTTTATGACCCTGTATTTACTTTGTTATGGTTCAGCTAATATAAAAGTGTATTAAATGAAAAAAAAAAAAAGATATATTAAGCAAATGAATCTTACGAGACTTGAAAAATGAACAAACCATGATACGTGAGTTTTATAAGTAAGCATCATTTTAAAAAAATTCACACTCAAGAAAATTTCTATAAAATGAGATACAAACCTATACAATGGATTTCGTTTTAAAGTTAGTTGAAATGAAATCTAAAATGCAAAATTTTATATTGAGAAGATCGGCATACTGAAGTTTGTCTAAAAGAAAGGAACACCGTATTCAAACTCCAATTTTCAAAATGCAAAGTTCGTCTAAAATAAAATAGAAAAAAATAGGTACATTGAGATGAGCAAGAGGGCTTAGTAAATGTACGTACATACATACTCGTGAATGTTTTTTAAATATGAGCAACTTAGACAGAGTATTTAAGCGAGCAGAAAGGGTCGTGAGAGATAGGATGAAAGAAAATTAAAAGAATTTAAAGTATAATGCAAGAATGAACTTTAATAGTCACAATGGGAGAGAGATTCAATTGACCCATCTTAACTATTTAGACAATAGGTAGGTGATTATTGATTTAATTTTTCTACTTTATTTTTTTGTTGTATAATTTATTTTATTTAAGAGTAATGATTAGGTGCAGCTAACCATATTTTTTCTCTTTTTTACCCTCAAATAAAAATAAAAAACAATTATTTTTTTTATATTACAAATGACAAATTTTTATTGGACAACTACTTGGATTGCACAAAGAAGGTGTAGCACATACCACACTTAAAATATTCTCTTTATTTAATACATTCACCTTTTAAACCATTAGTTTAGGTGGATTAAAAATATATATTTTAACCAAAAGTATTTTTGTCTAACTAAATTTGAAAATTTTAGTAAAACTATGTTTAGCCATATTTACAAAATCTAACATGTTTAGCTATTTTGCTATTCGTTCTATTTAAAGTTAAGTGATTTCCCTCCTTTATACTTTAAGAAAAAAACTAAAAGCGAAATTAATTAAAGGTGATCTTAAAAAATTAACATAATGATTTATGTAAATATATAGATAATTTGAGGGATTAATTATGACAAAATATTGAAAATTTCAAGTGTCAATTGTGAAGACGATAAATTCAAAATAGCACACGTTTGAAGGCGTCGCTCATAAAGGCCAATTTTGCTACTAATAACTTTTTCACCAACAAACCAAAATTTAATAAAAGGAAAAAAAAAAAAAACAATTATTCATATTTTCTTTGAAACGTGGCAGCATCCAGCTCTGACCACGTTATCCAATAAAGTCCATGGGTACTCGGGTAGGTGATGGCCAATCTTATTCACAAATTTTTCTCTAGAAAAAAAGTTAATTAAAAAATAGAATAGAAAATTTAAACTCAAAGAAAGGGAAAGTTCTAATTATAAAATTTCCTAAAAGATATTCTAAATCAAATCAAGAGAATCACAAATAAAACGCGTGATTTGTAGTTCAATTATTTATCAACTTATTAAATATCATAAATGCAAAGACATAAACTTTGAAACTAAGGCGTGTTGAATAGTCCAATTTCAAATAAATAGCGCTAACTTTGCTTTTCTAATTTAGTTATGTTTAATTTACGTGATAAATATGTCTTTTCATTTTTATGTTCGTCTCTCCTTTATTAGTCTATATATTGTTTTTATTAGGTTAGCTAATTAATGCACTCGTGTCAACAAAATTTTTAAACTTGTCAAACTTAGCTAAAACTAATCTATATACCATGTTTTAGTTGTCGCATTTTACCACATAACTTTTGATTAATATAGTTATCATCCACTTTAAATGATAAATGGATAGAGTTGATGTTAAGGATCTAATTCATTTTTTGTTTTGACCATACAAGAATCTAACTATGTATGTTTAGAGGTGCTTGTACTATATTTTATTATTATTATTTAGGATCTACTTTCATTTAATATTTTTTTATTACAAAAATTGTTAGATTTTTAAAACAAAAAAATATTTCTCTCTTTTTTTTCTTCCTTTCTCCAAATTAATTGGTAATGAGAAGAGTAACTCACCTATTTTATAAAGAGTTTGAGATCCATTATTTCTTTCAATATAGAATTCTGATCAATGCGTTGATGTCCACCGTCGTCAAACAGTCTTCTTCTTTCTCCTCTTTCCTCTCTCTTCTTTTCTCTCCCTTCCTTTCTTCTACTTCTTCTCTCTCTTCTTTGCCCTTCTTTCTTTCCTTTCCCGATTTATTAAAGAAATAAAAACTTGTTAGGGCTCCGTTTCATTTATGTATAAATTGCGACGTGAAGAGAATGAAAGAAAAAGAAAAAGCCACACAGGTTAGTGATGGCATAGGAGAAGTGAAAAAATTAGATTAACAAAATAATATAATAAAGACTAAAATATTTGATTTTTAAAAAGTTTAGAGACTAAAAGAGACATTAAGAAATTTTAGAGACAAAAGTGGAACAAAAACATGTAAGTTCATGGAAAAAATTGAGCATTTTGAAAGTTTAGGAATTAAAAAAAAAAAAAATTTATTTAAAGGGAAAAATCAGTTTATACATATAGTACCTATAAACTTTTGGGGTTGAATCAGTTAAAACCCTAAACTAATACTTGTATTAATTTAAATTGTAAACTTTAACTAAAACCTTCCTAGGTGGAAGTACTGATCTTCTAAAAATTCACAAAACTAGCATAATTAGTATAATTATCATGTAATTATTTTCTAAATAAATAAATAAATAAGGGTAGCAAGTGAGAAAATTAATGAAAAATGTTGTTATCCATTTCATTTTAGCATCTCCTGTAATTTATTTTAATCTCTTCATTTAAAGACGTAAATGCGTGAAAGTTATGCATCAACTATTTTAAAATAAAATTTTAATATATGTTCAAAATTGATTCACTTTGATAATTTAGAGTTTTAATTGATGTAATTATTTTAGTGTTTTAAGTGATACAATCCTTGTAGTTTAGAAGTATTAGTTGATTTAATCTTACTTATTTCTATAATATGGTAGGAAAGAAAAATCAAAATTTACCATTAAACTCGGGATACTATATCAATTTTTACCATAAAATTTCAACATAAACTTATATAAGTATTGCAATCTTGACCTTAATTTAATAAAAAAATGTTGTATTTTTAACCCTCGATAAGTTCTATTTTAAAAGATCATTAAAAGAAGTATTCTCGTGCATTCAATCAATTAGAAAACATATATATAGTATAAAATTGACAAGCTTTGAAAGCAAACCAACGCTAGAGCTTTCTTTTGGTTGAAATTTGTAAAAGGTAATTAATAGTTAATTTATGTATTCATCCAACTTAATTTTGTGTAAAGATTAATTTGATTGAAATTAGTAAATATATAGAGATATTAAATATAGTTAAAATTGTAACACTGAATTGAAAAATTTTGGTAAGAATTGATACAAAATGAAAATTGAATATTCTCCATGTTGTATTATTTCGTATAAATTAGAGTTTCATTTGACAATCATTTCATTTTTTGTAAAAATTTTAAGTTTATTTTCTTTTAATTTTTTATAATGAATTACAATTTACTAGAGTTGTATTCTTAATCAAATTTCAAAAAAACAGAACAAAAGTTCAAAAACTATATATATTTTTTTTATTAAGTTTCACAAATAAGATATGGTTTATAAACTTCATTTTTAAAATGAAAAATAAAAAATCAAATGGTTTGAATTTTTAATAATTGGTTTTTTTCTTTGTTGAGATCAGTATTAATTCTCATCATTATTATATTTAACTACCACCCCACTTGCATGATTTTAAATTTAATATAAGACTAGTGAGCATGATTATTATTGTTTTAGGACAACAAATATGAGATATTTGAATTTCTTAATTTTGTGTGAATTATTGTTAAATTATATTTATCAATGATTAAATTAGTCCTTGAATATTAAGAAATACATTTTCAAGATATAAATATTTGCAAATAGTACGTAATGCTATTGATTATTCATGGGATAAAGATATTTATAGATAATAGCGTAGCTATCATATTTTAATGCTATTCTAATGGCGTAGTTATGATATTTCAATAGATTCTAATAAACATTATTGTGGAGATTGACAAAACCGTCAGTTTAGAGACAAAAAAATATGGTGGTTTATTATTATTTGCATTATTTATTTTTTTTATTTAAATTATTAACTCTATGGAATTGATTGTTCAATTTTAAAATTGATGGACTAATTAAACATGAATATCAAATTTCATATATTAAGAGTATATTTGGAACGCATTTTCAGGTTTTTATTTTTAAAAATAAGTCATTTAAAAAAAATTTAGAATGTTTGACAACGACTCAAAATGAATTTTGATCAAGTGTATTTTAAACAATTTTTTATTATTAAAAAAATTTAAATAAAAATGAATTTTTTGAAATTAAAAAAAAATTTAGTTCTTTTTTAATAAATATTGTATATATTAAAATTTTCTTATTATATTTTAATATTATATTTCAATATGAACGAGTTCATCGGAGTTACCATTTAGTAAAATTATTAGAAACATTTAACAGGAAAGCTCATATCACATTATTTATGTATATATAATCTAAATCTAAATGTTGAATTCAATTTAAGTATATACATTATTTTGGCCATTAGGGTTGAAATTTGAAAGCGATTCTTTCAAATTCAACATGGATGAGTTGAAGGTTAAGGATTAGGGATTATCATTTGAAACTCCAACGAAGATACGATGCTTGCAACGAAAGATCTTATTAGACTAGCGGATTTATCACATAGCAATGCCTTGTCATTATGTAAGACTTGATTCTTTTATGGGAAAAAATAATTTCTTCGTTATTTTTCTCACGGTCATTACTATTACAAAAATGAAAATCCAAAATTAGATTGATGCTATTTTAAAGAAATTTACACTAGATTTTATTATGAGTTTTCTCCAAATTCTAACAACTTCTAATATAGCTACACACGTCCTTGCCATTCATATTTTATTTTTTTATTATTATTATTTTTTGTCTTCCTTTGTACCAAAAGATTTAAATAAATAAATAACTACAAATGAGTTTATTTATACCACTCTTACAAACTTTTAAACTTCTAGTTATATTGGAAATTACATGCTCATATTGTGCAATTTATGTGAATACTCCATATTTTTTATAATTTATTTGTAAGATACTTTATAAGTGTAATCTCCATACTTTCATAAATAAATTATCCATTTATGTAAAATGTTACATAACAAACTTTCTATACTAAAATAGGATTACTTTTTCTTACTTTCTTTCAGTTTATATATATATTTTGAAGTTTCCACTATTATTTTGGTCTCTATATACTTAAAATTTTCAATCCTAGTTTATATATTTTGAAGTTTTATTTATATCAATTGTTCTATTTTTTACCATTTTAATAATTTTCGTCTCCCTATTTTCTTTTTTTGTTTTCTTAATTAAAGTTTATTGAACTTATTTAAAAATATCTATATGTATATGGGGATTAAAAGAATACATTTTTGGAAGCTTAAACCAATAGTTGCTGAAATTCATAACTAAAAAAAAGTATAATGTAGCCTAAATAAAAAAAAAGTATAATGTAGCCTAAATAACAAAAAAGTATAATGTAGCCTAAATAACAAAACTGGCAGGAACACAACACAACGCAACTCGTAGCGTTATGAATTGGTTGAAATGAAGGCAGAAGCATAATTATTCCACCATCATAATTATTTACAATTCTTTTTCTATTGAGAAATAATAATTTATAATATTAATTTTCCAAGTAAAGATGATAAATAATACATAGTTTTGTGGAAAAATTAATATATTAAGAAAAGAAAATATAAAATAAGAGAGAAATCAAAGGACGTGACAGTACAGCGCGAGAAACAAAAAAGAGACGTTACAAGGAAATGACGAATTACCCCTTCACTCTTCAAAAAGGACAACTCAATGCGAGGAGGAAGCAGAGAGAAAGACAGAGGTCTTGTCAGTACCCAGCTATGGAAAATGGAAAATAAACCCAAGAAAAATAAATAATAATTTTATAATAAAAAATAATCAAGAGAGAGAAAAACAAGAAGAGAGAGAGAGGAAGGGGAGCTAGCTAGCTAGCTCTAAGCTCCATGAGATGAAGAAAGAGTAAGAAAATCCTGTCTTCTTCTTCTTCTTCTTCTTAAGATCTCTCTCTCCTTTTAGCTCTCTGTTTTTAGACTGAGTCTCTGTAAATTGAAGCTTCTGGGGTTTCTGTATGAGTTTCTTTAAGTAAAAGGCAGAAGAGCTGGTGGATGAGTTATGGGCTGCTGTGGATCGTCTTTACAGAGGGCTCACAGTCTAGGACTAGGAACTGGCAAAAACAACCATATCCCTCACCCCCACAACAATTTTCAATCTCATCCTTCTAATGGCCCTTCTGATCCCGCCGCCCTTACCGGTGGCGTCCCTGCTTTCTCCGAGTTCTCCTTCGCCGACCTCAAGGCCGCTACCAACAACTTCAGCTCCGATTACATCGTTTCCGAGAGCGGCGAAAAAGCCCCCAATGTCGTTTACAAAGGCCGCCTTCAGAACCAGAACAATCGCCGTTGGATCGCCGTCAAGAAGTTCACTAAGTTGGCTTGGCCCGACCCCAAGCAGTTCGTTGTACTACCCCTTTAAACCCATTTCTCGAGTTTGCTTGATCTTTTATGTTTCCACATTGGTAGTAGGGTTTGAATTCCGATATGGGTTTAATTTCCTTGCTGATTCTTTCCATGATTCTGGTTGGGTTCTTCAGGAGGAGGCATCTGGGGTCGGTAAATTGAGGCATAAAAGACTGGCGAATCTCATTGGGTATTGCTGTGAAGGCGATGAGAGGCTTCTTATTGCGGAGTATATGCCCAATGACACCCTTGCGAAGCATCTCTTTCACTGTAAGTTCTTCTAATTTCTTCTAAGTAATTATTGATTAATGTCCAGATAAGGAGACTTTTTAGCTCGATCTTTCTTCTTCATTATTAGCTCATGGTGTAATGATTTCTATTTTGGGTTTGTCTCTTTTGAAAACATTGTGAAGTAGTAACACGGTGACGTAGTCCTATTATTAGTGTTTGTTTATTACGTTCGTGTCTATGTTAATTGAAGGCATTGATGATGTATACAATCACAGCTGCATTATGCAGTCAACATCAGTTTTGTTCCAAGTCTTTGCCAATCTTCTTTCTTTCTTTATTTTTTCTTTATTTTTTTTTTTCCATTTCTTTGGACAATTTTCTTTAATATGGCAAGAAATTTTTGTTTTGTTGGCAGGGGAGAATCAGACCATTGAGTGGGCTATGAGATTAAGGGTAGCTTTATATATTGCTGAAGCATTAGACTATTGTAGCTCTCAGGAACGTCCATTGTACCATGACTTGAATGCTTATAGAGTCCTATTCGATGAGGTGCTGACACAATTTCTTTTCCAGAGATATAGGAACTTATATGTTGGATATACTTCATTTTCTATTGGCTTTTTAATATTTTATTTTGGTAATTTTGCTTAGATACTCCATACGGGAAGTATGAGAGCGATGTGGTAATTTGTGGATGGTTTTTTGACAGAATGGTGACCCTCGACTTTCTTGTTTTGGATTGATGAAAAACAGCAGGGATGGTAAAAGTTATAGCACCAATCTTGCGTATACTCCACCTGAATATTTAAGAAATGGTATTTGACCTTCTTCATGCGTCAATGTATTCATATCTTGACTTCATAAGTCTCAATTTAGTAAATGAACAAATATTCTCGTTTCCCCGTACTTAATTTTTCGTTTGAGTGTTAATTGGCAATTTATTATTCTATTATTCAACATTTGGAAGTCAGTAATTTCTGCACAAGTTTTTCTTATTTTCAGTTTGAAAATAGAAGAATTTGGATAATCTAGGTGAGAGGCGATTTGAGCTGAGAGGGGCTTGCCTTGAGATAATGAAAACTTGAATACATACACAACTGCAAATAATCTTGTTTGGCAGTCTACTTGTACAGCCTTTTAAGGAATAAATTGATTAGTTAATAAAGTATCTTGATGTTCTTGTTTGAGATAATGATTGTGTTATCATAGGAAGAAAAAACTGTAGTTATGTTATTCTTTGCTTGCTTGCTTAATTGTAGCATTAACGAAACTATTACGAGGTCAAAATTTTTATAACATTTATATGTTCTTATAAAATAATTACAAACAAGTATTTTTAATAATAATTGCACATATAACATAGCTTATAAAAAAAGAAATTTACATGCATGTCATTTTTAATTTATGAAACTTATTATTTCTAAGCGAGGAGCTCATGGGAAAAATTATCCAATGAGGCCGCCTTTTAGTAAACGTTGGATGTGGATTTAATAATTTATATGCCCCTAATAACCACTAGATACAATTTTGAACTACTTCTGTAGTTTCCTTTCATGCATTCAATAGTGAAACATAGTGTCAGCCACAATCTGTCTCCCCGAGTAATTTCTCATTCACTTGGCTTTCTTAAGTAACTGTGCCGTTGACAAAAGTTTAACATTTATTTATTTGTTTGTAATAGGAAGAGTGACTGCAGAAAGTGTCATCTTTAGCTTTGGAACTGTCCTCTTAGATCTACTGAGTGGCAAGCACATCCCTCCTAGTCATGTAAGTGTTTGTTTCTTATTATCTATGCACAGCTTTAATTGATAAAAGGGTAATGGAACCATTTAAGCAATCATTTTCCATAACTCGAATTTAAATTTTTGGTAAATAACTTCTCTCTCCAAAACACTCTTCACAATCAGTCAAAATATCAAGACTATAACTTAAAAACCATCATGGGTTAGCCTAGTGGCAGTGGAATATCAAAAGAAGGCCAAAGAGCTAAGGGGTCATGGGTTCAATCCATGGTGGCCACCTCCCTAAGATTTAATACCCTAAGATTAGTCGAGGTGCGCGTAAGATGTTGGGTCAGCGGGTTGTCCCGTGATAGTCGAGGTGCGTGCTTAAGCTGGGCCGAATACTCATGGTTATAAAAAAAAAGGAAATGTGATAGTAAATGTTAAGAGTCATGGGGACAATTTTACCGTTGTTGCATTTGAAATAGGGTGTACCTTCATATTAATAATATGTTTAGCGGCATGTGCAGGCACTTGATATGATTCGAGGCAAAAACATTCTTCTCTTAATGGATTCGCATTTGGAGGGTAACTTTTCAACTGGGGAGGCAACTGTGGTTTTTGATCTTGCATCACGATGCTTACAATATGAACCTCGAGATCGACCAAATACTAAGGACCTTGTTGCAACCCTTGCCCCCTTACAGAATAAACCTGATGTAAGCAACATGTTATTAGCTTCCTGTTTGCTTCCTAAGAATTTCAAGTATTCTATGCCCCCCCCCCCCCCCCCCCCCCCCCCCCC
>QLSR01000017.1:109964-130353 GCA_031780015.1 Citrullus colocynthis | reverse complement strand
CCCCCCCCCCCCCCCCGCCTTCTTTGTTCTAAACCAGAAGATTTTGCATTCTTGCTGAAATGTCATTTGTTTATGCATATCTTGATTTAAATTATTTCTAGATGTATAATCTATATGTATCGATATCCGATTGAATACCAAATAATTTATGCCGACCACCATATTTTGGCTCATTACTTGAGATCCATATGTCTTTGTAGTCTAGCTAAAATGGTCATTTTGGATATTTAACAGAGGTGTGCGCAAATTAGATGGGATACTTACGATTAATAAACATACTACATGTTTCTATATGTCATGCTTATGAGTTATGAGAATTTGAGGGCTTTATTTTCAAATATATTTATTTTGTGAAATTTGTTGATATGATCTTAGCTAGACTGTTGGTTTAATGAGCGTTCATTTATGCCCCCATTCCTTGTTCCTCCTAGGTTTTAGGGCCTTGTTTACCCTTCAAGCTGTACATTGACTAATGGCCTAACCTGAAAAGCCTTGTCTCGAGATTGCAGGTTCCATCTTATGTGATGCTAGGAATTCCAAAGCATGAGGAAGCACCTCCGACTCCACAACATCCACTCACTCCAATGGGTGATGCTTGTGCAAGGATGGATCTCACTGCCATCCATCAGATTTTGGTAATGACACACTACAAAGACGACGAAGGAACAAATGAGGTGAAATAATTGTGCTTCTTAATAAATGATCATAATTTCATTTTTCTATATGACGCGTTAAATTTGTAGAATTCTTTTCCAGTTGTCTTTCCAAGAATGGACTCAACAAATGAGAGACATGTTGGAGGCAAGGAAGCGTGGAGACTTGGCATTTCGCGACAAAGATTTTAAAACAGCAATTGACTGTTATTCTCAAGTATGCACTTTCTTTTTATTTGACTAATTAAGTAATATACTTTACTAGAGCAGATTTCATCCCTTTCAAGTTTCAACTGGGAACCTAAATCACCTTTGTTAAGGGTATAGGCCGGATGTTAGCATTAGCTGGTTTTAGTCCTACAAAACACTAATGATTTTGAAACACGTTCTAGTAGTTGCTCTTGTCCCGTGTGTGTGGCACTGGACTCGCTCGCTTCCACTTTCTCGCTCTGTCTGACTTGCTAAATTTGATCCACTTAATGCTTGCCAAAATTTTCCCCCAAGTACCATAAGGAGCGATCTTTGTCTCTTGTTATGAATGAAATGCTCAACTGATCTTGCTGAAGACTGAAAAAAGAAGTAAATATGATGCACAATACTCTTTCAATCTGCAGTTCATAGATGTTGGCACCATGGTTTCTCCCACTGTTTATGCACGAAGGAGTCTGTGTTATCTTCTTTGCGATCAACCGGATGCTGCTCTTCGAGATGCCATGCAAGCCCAATGTGTTTACCCCGATTGGTCCACATCATTTTACATGCAGGCCGTTGCGCTTGCCAAGCTAGATATGCACAAGGATGCAGCTGACATGCTGAACGAGGCGGCTGCATTGGAAGAAAAACGGCAAAAAGGCGGACGGGGATCTTGAGAATCAAGACCTCGTAAGTGCCCTTCCTGTGTTGTTCCTGGTCCATCGGTCTGCTGTTGTTGATAGTTTTGAAAAAGGAACACAATGTGGAGTTAATTGCACTTAAAATGGAAAGTTAGTAAATCAAATTGTAACATAGAGAGGAACTTTGTGTCTTCTCAATAATTGTGTTATTTTTTTTTCCTTTAAAATTGGGAAATAATTTCTTGGTTTTGTTTATGTATAAGCTTAATACAACATATTTAGATTCTTGAGTGTGCATAATTGTGCCACGAAGAAAATCAGCTTTTATTATCATTCATGCTACTGGATGGAGAGCAGGGCAACTTTATTTTGAGGTCAATAGGAAAATATTCATTCTAAACGATATATTAATAAGATTGTAATCAATTTCTTTATATGACATTTGGTGTCTTTTTATGTTTTCTTTTGGTACCTTGGTGATTTATCAATCCTCGGTTGTAATAGAGATATTTCTGCTGAAGATACACTTTGGCAATTTGATTAAATGTGCTATGTAGCTTAAACCAATTCATTAGCTTTAAATTTGTAGCTTTTGTGATTCAGCTGGTTGATGATTAAGAAAAAGGACAAGTTTAGGCAATTTAATCTTCTCATTCGACAGATTAATGTGATTGCCTTGAAATAATTTTTGGATGTGGTTAAAAAAAATTGGCAGCCGCCTTGGAACCAAGGTTTAAAATATCGATATTGATAGAAATATCAAAGTTTTAATTTTATGAAAATTTTGATGGAAATATTGATTTTGATAGATATTTCTAAAAAAATTATAAAAACAAAAATTAATAATAAATTTAAAGTAGTAAATAAACATTTTATTATTTTCAAATAATTAAATATGTCTATTACTTATATTATATTTATATTAGTGACATTTTGATGCTTATTTTTCGTGTTTCATGGATTTTTCTATGATATAAGGGAGCTATCGATTTACCCTTTATATCGATATCGAACCCATTAATATTTCTTAGCAGGTTTTTGGACCAAAGCAATCACACAGGTGGCCGTGACAATTCCTTGCACTTTTTGCGATTTGGTTGTATGATCCTTGCTTGCCTTGAATTGTATCTAAGAGTGAAGACACTATCCCCCAAACTAATATGGGTCATTTCAACATCTGTTCTTAGGAAAATTCCCAGAGGTCTAAACATGTTTATAACTTTGGAGTTCCTTAAATCATCGAAAAGAAGGTGCACCTTGTTGGTATAGGTAGTAATTTTCAATTTTTAAGTCCTTCTTAACCATACTTTCATATTCTTAAGATCTCTCATTTGGATGTGATATTAGTTTATTCATGTCCCCCTCGTAAACTCGAGACGTTACATTTATTAATCTATCCCTTGACTCCTCAAGAATCAACATAGACTTGTCAAAGAACCAGAATACGCTTCTTCTCTTTCAGTCCCTAAAAAGTGAAAAGAAAATCATTCTTCTTGATTACATCAATATGGACCATATCCAAAACCCCTCATATTCATGTTATAGTTAACAGAAAGAACCACGTAATAATTTCACTACTTTTGTCACTAAGAACTTTCAAACCAACTGAAATCATTTGTTATTGATTAAGGGTGTATTTTGTTTAACTTTTAAACTGTTTGATTTAAAAAAATAAGTCATTTAGAAAAAAATTAAAGTGTTTTTGTAAGTATTCAAAATAGTAAAAACTTTCCAAGTTTATTTTAAATTGTTTATTTTTATTTTTTTATTTTTTTATTTTATCAAAAGTGTTTAAACAGAAATGACTCTTGAAAAAACACTTTTTTCATTAGTCCATCCAAATACTCCATAAGTCCATATCTCATCATCCTCAAAGTTGATCACTTGGTTCTCTTATTGACTATATCCTCAAAGTCGATCACTTGGTTCTCTTATGTTAGTCAGTCGCATCTTCTCCATTGGGTTGAGCAAACAATGAACATGCATGGTCATTGAGACCTCCCAAAGCACAATTAGAATGCAGCCCTCTTGCTAGAAATCACAAGTGGTTTCGTCGTTTTTCTGAGGTTTAACATGAAAACCTAAAAACATATTAACTGCACTTTGTCAAACTTAAAACTCCACAAGGGAAATTTTTTCACAAAAATTTACATATACTACAGTTAGTTATTTGGAAAAGCTATCTTTAGTCCTCAAATTTGAAAAATACATGCATTTGATCCTTGAGTATTCAAAAGATATTTTCGTCTCCATGTGTTTTGGAATAGGTGAGTCACTGAGTTTTTAAAATATGATTTTTTAGGCCCTGAATTTTTAAAAATAGATTTACAAGGTCCTTGCAACAACTTATTAATATTAATATTATTATTATTATTATTATTATTATTATTTTGAATTAGAAAAATAATTTTAGAAAAATCACCTCCTCTCTAAAATTATTTTCAAGCTTATTTTTGTGATTCAAAATGTCATATAATTATATAAACTAATAAAAAATAAGTGAAAATATCATTTTGGTCCTTATACTTTGAAAATTATTTAATTTTAGTCTCAGTTGTCTAATTTTAATTTCTGTATTTTCAATAAATCTTAAATTTAGTCCCACATGCTAGTATATTGTTGACTTTTTTTTTTTTTTTTAAAATTGTTATTTAATAGTAATTTTCTACAAATTTTGAAAACATATTCACACGTTGTATTTCTTTGCATGAAAATTATTTTAACTATTTAATCAATTTTAGTAAAAAATAACTTTGAGAGACTAAATTTAAGATTTATTTAAAATCATGAGACTAAAATTAGACATTTGAAAGTATAAAGAATAAAATTGAACAAACTTCAAAGTATGAGGACCAAAATGGTATTTTAAGCTAAAAGACACTCATGAGACATTTTAAAACTATTCTTATTAACTTGGGAACTTTAATGGTACATTTTAAAAACTTGGGACCAAATGCACCTATTCTAAAAAATTTAGGGACTAAAAATGTATGTTTTGAAAACTTAAGGATCAACCTATTCTTCAAAACTCAAAGACTAAAAATGTATTTTCCTAGTTATTTTTATTGAATAATAGTTATGAAACATTTTAACAAATGTTTATAACATTCTAACAACAATATATGCCTATACAAAAATCAGGACGAAAAACACATCTGACCTTCATGTGACACGAATGGTGAAATTGTTTGAAAGGGAAAAGAATGTGACTTGGAAAACTTGCACACGAGTGTGGGACTTGCCACACACACTCCAATGCTAAGTCAGAGAGTGAAAGAGCGAAGAAACTAGGAAGTTTGAGACTATGATTTAAGCATTTGGGGTGCATAAAAATAGGAAAGATTATTTGGAAGCATTTTGGGTGCATGAAAATAGGCCCCTAATTTTGATTTCTTAAAATGAGATCATCTTTTAGGTCCCTTTGTTAATGAAGATTATATCACTCTAGGGGTACAATTACCTTACCTTATTTTCTTCAATTTTCATCAACTTATTCACTATTTTTCACCAACCTTTTCAATAAAAAATTAAATTGTTTCACCAAACTTTTTTTATTTAAATGAAAAATTCTAAACCAATTTTTTCCCATGCTTTTGGTTGATACGATCTAAAAATTTTGATATAAATCCAAAATAGTTGATAACTTTTCTAAAATAATTATTTCAATAAGAACTATTTGGTTCAATATTTTTAAAAAATTAATTATTATTATTATTATTATTATTATTTATTAATTTTTTTTTTTATAGAACTAGGTAAAGGAAAAAAGTCGATTTTTTTATAATAAATGTCGACTGAAATCATAAATCTCGACCAAAATCTCGGCCAAAATTCATTATTTTTGGACTATTTTTTTTTTAATCTTTCTAAAAAAGATGCTCAAATGACTGAGATTTAAGCTTTTTTTTCTTCAACTTTAAATCTTTATATTAGAAAACCAAATTTTTATTAAAATTGGTTGAATAATAAAAAGAAATAAATAAAAGAACTTGCAAACTGGACGGATTGAGAATTTGAGAGTGAAAAAAATTTTGAGTAAAGAGGTAGAGATGGAAAGAGTAGAAGTTTAAAGATTGAACTCAAATAGAGACGTTTGTGACCTTTCATCTACCAAGGTGTCCCAAAAAAATATATATATATATATATATATATATATATATATATTTAAAATGGTCGATTTTCAAAACTGAAAACTCAATTGACCCATATTTATCTATGTTTTTTTCGAGAATTTCTCTATAATTAGAATTTGAATGGATGGTTTAGTTTTGAGAAATAGTTGATGCATGTGGAGCTTTCCAAGGACAAAATATATAACTATAATTGATAGTTATTCCTAAAATTTAGTGTGTGTCTCACATCCACTTTGAGTAAATTAAGGAAAGGACGGATCAGATCTATAACACCGGATCTGGTCTGTCCAAATACGACCTCGGTCATTCATTTTAATCCTAAATTAATGTTCTTTTACAAACAGAAGGAAAAAAAAAAAAAAAAAAAAAACCCACAAACTTGATAAAACTAACCATAAACTTTCCATTTCGTTCCTTTAAACTTGTGAAGTTTGAGAGTTTACCTGTTGTTTGTTGTTGAAATTCATGCTGAGTTTAGCGGAAAATCAAATGGAGGGCAAGTATTCTAACTCTTATTGAAATCTATGGTTGGATTTGTTCAAATTTTATAAGAGATATAAATGGTCACATAATAAATTAAATTATATGTCAAAATGAGCCCAAAAAGTTCTAGACAACCATTATTCATGGGGTTTGTAAGAGTCGTAGGTTGTAAGATCGCATGGTTATAATTAGTGCTAGAAGTAAGTTCAACACTAACTAGGGAAGGAAGCGATCATAGAAATATAAGTGAGGAGTATGTGAATTATTTCTCCATAGTATGAAGCTTGTGAGGTAGTCTGCCAAAGCAAAGCTTCGAAGGTTTATACCTAAAGTGGAGATCAATATGATATCTTTATGGCGATAGGTGGAGATTATCCGTTGTCCTTATCCATTAGATATTAAAGTCGGGTCCAAAACCTAACTGAGCGTCCAAGAAAATCCTTTAAGTTTGGAATAAAGAAAATTAGTGAGCCTCATATTATGGTCTATTTGGATAGTCTTGTCATTTTCTTATCCTGATATGAGATAGAAAGTACAATTCGTGTTCATGCTCATGCTCATGCTCTATTTGGATGTTAACCCAATATGAACGAGATGTGTGCCTCAGGATAAAGAGCAAGCGACTGAAGATGAATTGGATGTGCTTGGGGGTTTGGAGCAAGCTCTTTTGGTTAGTGGGAGCGGACAACTTTGTTCGAGGGGAGGTTCAAAGTCGACTTGTGTTGGGGGAGAATTCTATGTTATTGTGATTCCACACAGTGAATTTCTTTTTAGTGGGTCGTGGTTTTTCTCTGGGTTTAGAGTTCTCTATGTAAATTATTGTGTTTCCTACTTTTGATGTTTTCTTTCGATTTCTCAATTACTTTGCTACTTATTCCTACGACGTAGTAGTGAGAATTTTTTCCAACATTTTGTTCGAGGAGTGGACTGTTAAAAGTGCAAACAAAGTTTCATATTGGTTAGAGAAGGAAGTGATTATGGTTATATAAGTGAGCATAATTTTCTTTATTGGTATGAGACCAAGCGATTTCAAAATTAAAGTTAAGATGATTTATAACCAAAGCGAATAATATAATACCATTATATGAGTGGTTCGTTTTCTTTATCAAATTAGAGAGCGTGAGAGAGATTAACAAGAGGATAGGGAAACAACTAGAAAATGAGAGAATCAATGATTGATGATATAACCAAAGGAAATAATGAATATTTACTAAATAAATATATGGATGTTTTCAAAAATAGAAAAACGGTTGAAACTAATTGTACAAATAAGCAAAATTTTTACTTTCTATTTGTGATAGACCGCGATAGACCCAGATAGACATCTATCACTTCACTAGATAGACTCGGATAGATGTCTATCTGGGCCTATCACGGTTTAACACAAATAGAAAGTATTTTTTATGAAGAGAATGAATCTTTTTATCGAAGGATCAGAAAAAAATGGGTCCGGACCTCCCCCGGGAATGATTTGGAAGATCCAAAACACAAAATAGTGGTATTTGCTAGCAACAACATAATGGAGGCAGTCAATCAATATAGTTTGATCCGAAATCTGATTCAAATCCAATATAACTTTACAAAAAAAAAAGAAAATGAAAATGAGTAAAATGACTACCAAGTAGAATCGTTGTGGTGGAGTGGTAAGGAAAAGGTCAAAGTGTTTAACCAATGATGCATTTCTTGCGACGGAATGAATTAATGAACTGAAAACGTTTCCAATACCGACAGCAGCTCCAGCTAAAGCTAGTAAAATTTTACTATATTTATAAATAGTTTTGATATTTTTCTATTTATAATAATTTTTCTAAATATAATTTTTTTTATAACCATAACATATCGAGATAATTGATTAAAAAAATGCATTTTCCAAGCCAAAAATGTTTCTTTGCCCCACTTTTTAAAATTTAAGCTTTTTTTTTTTTACATCATCCTCCGATCCTCAAGTAATTTTACAAAATTACCCTTACTTTCTTTTTCTCTCTTCCTTCTTCTTCTGCGTCTTTTTCTATTTTTGCTTTTCTTCTCTAACAAGACCACACGATCAGCTCTGGCAAAGCCACATGCGGCCAACTTTGTCTATCTTCTTATTCTCTCCCTTGTTTTTAGTTTGTGTTGCAGATCGAGATCAAAGGTCGAAGAGCGAGATCAGGTGTTGAAGAGCGAAACCAAAAAGGCCAGAGAGAGGGAGAAAAGAGATGAGATTGAGAGACCAATCTGGATGTGCACGGGTTTTGTTTTGTAATTTCACTAGAATTTGATATCAACAAAGGATAAAAACCTCATTTTTGAAAGGCGTAGGAAATCTCATTTTTCTCTTCTACATTCAAATTCAAGTCATCCATCCAGCGAATCCATAACATATGTAGCACTACCATTATTTGAGTAGCAAGGAAATGGATTCCTCATCCTTAGGAACAACAGGGTCAAGAAAGGGGCCCGTAGTAGGTAATTGGTAGTTCGATTTCATTGAAATTTGGCCCTCCTTTAAACACATCCAATGTTGTACTTTACAATTATTATATTCGTGATTTCCTATCAAGTAAAATGTACGAGGATAGCCATAAGGCCTCAATACCATAAAATCACAATTTACGAAAACACAATAGTGATCAATATGATAAAAACTTGAACACAATCAATAAATCTTAATGATTTATCTTAACAACCATTTTAAATTAATCACGTTATCTACCTCAATATATATAAGTAATATCAGAACCTTAGAGGTTGTAAAAGAATGTCATATTTCAGACTAATAATTTTATTTTTAAAAACAAAATTATATTTGCCATTTTTTCCCCTTTTTTTTATTTGAATAACATGTGTGTGAAGATTAATTAATTTATTTTTTTTTTCAAGAATGTAATGCTTTATCCAATTGAATTATATTTAGATTGATGCAACAAATTTTTAATACATGTAAGGAATACCTAATTTGGTTGATGTCTTTTTAAAAAAACCAAAATGTTCAATTTTCAGAAACCAGCGTTTCCTTGCACACAAAGTTGGCTTGGCCGTTTTAGGACTAAAGAAAAAATTGGTTAATGAATTAGGTGTTTCCTATTAATTAGTTGTCACGATAGTACTTCCCTAGAACTTAATGTGAGTGTTTAACTAACAATGAATACATTTTATTCCTAGTTGGTTTAACTCTTAGTTTAATTAGGATGCATGTCTTAATTAATGAATTAGAAAACTTAATACGACATTTTTGCGTTAGGTAGATTGTATGTGCAATTGTGTGAAGTAGAAATCCTATAAACAAAATTGTATTGAGTGATTTGAGACGATTATGACTTTATTTTTTAATTTTTAAACTTTTATTTCTCTACTTAGTAATTTGACATTTGTACAGATATTGTGGATGCGTCAAAAGAACATTTCAAAACCTAACATAAACTTACGTATGAAATCATTTTGAGAAAATGTTACTAAACCTAGGAATGTTTTATTTTTAAACAATTTTTATAAAAAAATGTTTAAAACAAAATACAGTTATTTTTTTTTTCACGGACAATTAAACAAACACTAAATATATTTTTGTGGTGATATATATATTTATTTCTAAAACTTTTATAAAAAAGTTTAATTTCCAATATCTATTTCTTTGTATGAATAATTCTTCTTGATATTTCAAATTCAAATTTAATTCAAAAAGACTTTTTTTTTTCTTTTTTTTTTTTCCACTAAACTTTTTCCAGTGGCTTTTAATTCCTTGAAAAATTGATCGTCAGTTTGAGCTATTTTTCTTAGCAGAAAATTTCAGATTGTGATCGATTTCGATTGTCTTCAAATTGTTAATTTAGGTTTGTTCTATTCAATTATACTTGGACGATGGACAGATAATCGGCCATCAATTAAATTCACAGTCAAATTTATAATAGCCTTAAATAAACTACTAAACTTGAAAGTATACTTTGTATTTTGTACAATACAATGAAAATAAGATAATGTAGATTATGGTTGAGGTAAGAGTTTATGAATTTATAAAGTTTTTAACTTTTGGTTTGTTGCATCGTTTTCTCTTTCCTTATTTCGAGCTTTCTCCAAGTTCGTTTCTTTTGATCTTTTGAGAGACTCTTCTCTTGTCCATAAAATGAAGAATCCAAGACATTAAAAAATATCTCTTTATTTATTTATTTTTTATGACTTTCAAATAATCTTAAATTTATGTTGAAATACTATTTTAGTTTCTATACTTTAAAGTTTGTTCAATTTCGGTTACTATGTTTATAATGGTTCAATTTTACTTTTTATACTTTTAATACATATTAAATTTAATTTTGACTACAAGTTTATTGTTGACTTTATTATTATCATTTTGTTATCTAGTAGCATTTTTACTATAAATTTTGAAATCATATTCACATCTTGTATTTTCTTCTAATAAAATTATTGTTACTATTTAATCAATTTCAGTGAAAATTAATTTTGAGGGACTAAACTTAAGATTTATTAAAAGTTCAAGAACTAAAATTGGACATTTGAAATTACATGGGCTGAAATTGAACAAAATTAAACGTGTAAAGACAAAAATTCTAATTTAACCTTTATTTAGTGGGAGCTTAACAAAACTTTATTGTGTAAAAACAGTTTTGGTGATTTATTGAGAAGATCAACAATTCTCCTATTGTGTAAAAAGAGTTTTGTCAAAACGAACCTAGCTCAGCAGTAATTGGCATGACTGCCTAGTAGCTTTCATATTCCCATATGAGTTATGAGTACTGTGATTGATTATTTTTGTATGTGATTTTATGCCATTTTCAGTTGTTCTTTAACTTAGTCAAATAGAGATGGGGCCGATAAGTTGTAAACATAATTGTTATACTAAAAAAAAAAAAGAAAAAGAAAACACTTTAAACAAACAACCCTTTGTTTTAATAAGAAAAACCCCCCTTAGCGAAAATTTGAATCAAGGAGTGGGGGAATAGGAGTTGGAAAGTTAGAGTTGTGAACTCTACTTCTTCATTGGTTCAAGAAATTCATGGTCCCACGACTAAAAAAATATCAATTTTATCATGTCTTATTAACTTGAGCCAGTTACAAATATAGTAACTAGGTCTAAAGTATTAGTGAATAGAATACAATGTAGAAGAATTTGTAAATATAAGAAAAATAAGATCTAGCTTTTGAAGTTTATTAGCAATAGATTATATCGTTGAGAGGAGTCTATAAAAATTTTGCAATATTATTTACAATTTTTTTTGTTAAAAAAATATTGCTATACAATTAATTATTAACCCTAAAAATACAATTATTTTGTTAATTTCTTATCGAATTCTACTTCCTATTCTTTTTATATAATTGAACTTTAACAAAAGAAAACCAACAATTTTTTAATTTTTCTAAATAAACCCTTAAAATAATCTATTAATCAAAGCCACACATTTAGGTGTCTTCAAAGTATGGGACCATCCTAAAAAAGTCTTGAAATTTACATGGTGGTGTCTATATTATTTTAGTCCAGAAATAAACTTGAACATGAAGATAAAAGGAGTGACAATATGTTTCATTCCTGATATAGATATAAAAAGACAGTCTGGCATAAATATTATTGAGAATTAAATTAGAAAAATTATTTATGATAAATTAGTAAAAATGATATTAATGGGATTTTAGGTTTTTGGTGATATAAGGCTCCAAATTATATACTTCTACCCAACTTCCCAATCTAAGAATGTAGATAATAAAGTAAAGGCCACATCTTTGCCTACGTGGATGTTAACATCACCTTAGGTTGTACAGTTGATATGGGCCTTTTGAATTCCCAATCCGTACAGCATTATGTCACTGCCCCCACATGCCCATACTTGTCTTTCCCAACAATTGCATAGCATAGAGGTTCTCTTTATAGGGCCCAAGTATGAGAATTAACCTCAAATTTGAAAACAAATAAAGTTTGATCATTTGTTTATGTCAGCATCATAAAAAAAAATTACCACTTTAATTTCAAATACATTACTTCTTTCACTTCTTTCTTCTTCGTTTAGTAGCTGCTTGATCTGAAAAAGAAGAAAAAAAAAAAAATATGCATTCGTCTTCTTCTTCTCTTTTGCATTCTTTTTCTTCTTCTTCTTGTCGTTGGTTTAGCATCATTATCTTTTTCATCTTCTTCTTCATCTTTTTTTTTTTTTTTTTTCGTATTTCTTCTTCGTTCTATAGTTTTTTTTCCTCTCCCTTCTTTGTTCTACAGTTTTTCATGAAAAAAAAATTGCAATTGTATCTGATGAAGGACATGAGGAAGGAGAGCGAGAAATGAGAGAAGAAGAATCCAAACAAAGGAAAAAATTGAAGAAAAAATTGTAGTTATGTCTAATGAGGAACAAGAGGAAGGAGAGAGAAATTAGAAAAACTAGAACGAGAGTCAATTCTTTGGTAACGTTTTGAGGTTAAATGGATACTTTCATATGTAATTGACACACCTGGACTCCTAAGAAGAGTCATCTGAAACTTGCTTCTCCTCCCTTAAAACTCTCCTCTCAAATCGACAAGGATTATGTGCAGACTTTGCATCTCTGTACATAGTAAAAGAAGATAAAAATAATTCAATTTAAAAAAAAAATTACATCACTCAATTTTATTCAACTATTTGGGCGGCACTCAATTTTTTCTTCTTCCAAGTAATAGATTTTTTTTTTTTTAATGCTTTTAGTTTTATAAACACAGTAAACTAAAAGTTTAAATTGAATTCATTCTTGCGTAGTTCTCTGTACAAATGCGTCTGGGTTTCAACAGAACCCCACAAAAAAAGGAAAAAAAAAAAAAAAGAAATTCTAGAAAGGTAGCAATGTTGTTGGATTTTTTGTTGGGCAATGTTTTGAGGTTTCATCGGTAGAATTCTGTCTGAAAACTGGCGTTTAGCTCCATCTGTTCGGCTTCCCACTTGGCCTTTGCCACCACGCCGTCGTGAACTGGCACGTATTCCTGTCCATTCTATTCTATTAAATCACTACTAAACTTAAAAACTTTAATATAATACAGAGATTAAGGAGTGATAATCATTGTTCATTACATCAAAATTGATACTTAAGTAAGTTTATAAACATTATTTTTTTTCATTAGTTTTTGTATTTTGTTATTCACCCCTACTAATTTTATTCATTTGTTTCTTTAATAAAGATAGAAAAGTATATATACTTGAAATTTTTTGAAAACAAGAAATTAAAAAGGAAATCATTATTAAATAGTATATTAGGAATTTGAACACACAATCGGTAAATTATTGCTTCAGTTAATTACTATTTGGTTTTAAAAATGAAGCCTAAAAATACGAATTTTGCCTATAAATTTTTATATTTTGTTATCCACTTTTTCATTTTAAAAAACCGTAACAAATTTTAAAAACTAAAAAAGAAAGTAATTTTTCTTTTTAGTATGTGACTAAGAATTCGAGTATTTTTTTTTTAACAAAATTGAAAAGTTGAAAAGAAACAAACCTAAATTAAAAAGGTGAAAAATAAAAGATAAAATATCGTTATCAAACGAAATCTTACTATGTTCTTAACAAACCTCGAGCTTCTGAACAAGTTCCTTAGCGTTGGGAGCCGAGACGATGATACTACGTTGAGACGGCATGATGAAGCCATCATCTACAGCCTTGTCAATGAAGGAGAGAAGCGAGTTGTAATAACCATGAACATTAAGCAAACCCACCTATGCCATAAAAGAAAAGAAAAAAAAAAAATCATTGAACCATTCATTATTATTATTCTTTTATTGACATCGAATCTCAAACTTTAAAGTTGATAGTAACTTTAAGTAACAATTGATTTATACTCATGTTGACAAACAATCATCATATATTGAAAAAATATCATGGATAGCCCAAAAGTAAAGACCCAAATGAAATTTGACCTACATTTTAAAAACAAACGTTTTCGTTTTTGTCTTTTTGCTTATGTTATTCTCTCGTAAAATTACTAAAATCATCCCCATTTTTTCCCTTTCTCTTCGCGTCTTCTCATTCTCGATCTACATGTTTTTTTAAATCCTTGAAGGTGGAGCGTAAAACAAAACGAGACCAAGGAGCGAGAGGAGGAAGAATATAAAAGGAAGCATGAAGAAGACTTGGTGAGGAAAAAAATCAAAGAAGCGAGAGGAAAAAACTATATTTACGTTTGCTCATTATTTATGAGTTGAATCGATAATTTTATAACACATTTACGTCAATAGAATGCCAAATTTCATTTGTTCATCTATGCAAAAATTCCTTAATGTTATAAATAAAAATACTGTTAGAATATAAATATTATTGCATGAATGTGTTGATCGTAAATAAATATTTTAGTTTATTTTCGTAATCCTAACGGTATAAAATTATGAGTTACATTGTTTGAAACATATACCGGTTTGTCGTGGATGCCGAGCTGGGCCCAGGTTATGACTTCGAGGAGCTCTTCCAATGTTCCATATCCACCTATAATTTGTTAATATTATTAGTATTATTAGTTTATGGTAAAAATGTTGATATTCTTTTTTAAAAAAAGAGAGAGAAAGAGACCTGGGAGGGCAATGAAACAGTCGGAATGGCGGGCCATCTCCGCTTTCCTTTGATGCATGTCGGCTACCGGTCGGACCTCCCCAACTGTTTCCCCAGTAATCTACTTCTCCAACACCATTTCATATAATTTATTATACAAATACATTATTATTATTATTATTATTATTATTATTATTATTATTATTCATCTCTTAACTTCGACATATATCAAATCTTATCCTAAGTTTTTATATTTCTCAATCTTAAGTCTTTTCATGTCGGATAATATATGCAACTTTCAAATAATACCGTACACAACTATTAAACTCTGTCGTTTCAAAACTTTATCTTTCCATATTTGACTTGAAATTCATTTGATATGTGTACAGTAGTTGAGATTTCGTACCTCTTTACGCATCAAGGTTTTTGGGATAATTCTGTCGAATAATTAACAACCCATCAAACACAATTTCAATTAATTAACATATGTTATGCGAAACTACGTACTAACTCATTTTTGGGAGTAAATTTTAGAACCACTTTTCTAATTTTGAGGAAAAAGAGATAGATTATGATAGTAGTAAAAAGTAAAATTTTGCTGGTTACCCTATTACATGTCCACCTCCATTATGAACCTCTCGAGAGACAAGCCCCATTAAGCCCATACTTCCTCCTCCATAAACAAGATCCAATCTCCTTGAAACCTAAAATTAAACAAAGAATTTGAAAAATCACACAAGAATTAAGTAGAAAAAACAAGCATGGGAAGTACCTACCAATTCTCCGGCGAGTTCGATAGCGGCTTCACGGTAGCAATTTCTCTTGCCAGCGCTACTCCCACAAAAAACACAAACCCTTTTGAACCTTGAGTTAAGGGGTTGTTTGTGTTTCTTTTCCTCATCATCACCCATAATATAATTAAACCTACTTATAAGTATTTCCTTGTTTGGTTAGACAAAATAAGATGACACAGAAACAAGAATATATCGAAGGAGAGAACAATATAATAATTAGTAAGTTAAGGTTGGAAAGAGAGAGAAGGGGAAAGGGATACCAAAAGAAGGAAGGGCCAAAGAAAGCCATATATAGAAGATGAAAAAAATAATAATAATAAAAAAGAAGGGTAAGGCAAAGGCAAAGGCAAAGGCAAAGGGCAAAGGGCAGTCAATTGAGTCACTTTCTAAAATCATGTTGGGCCACGTGCACGGTGCACTTATATTCTCTTTTATTTGCTTCATGGTCCATTTCGCCGACAGGATTCAATTCTCTACATGCTGCTCTACAGTTTCTTTCTCTGGATCACCATCCCTTCTCCAATCTTATTCCTCCATCCTTCTTCCTTATCTCACCTAAACTAAACAAAGGGTTCTATCATTTTTTTTTTCTCCTCCTCCTAATATTTGACTTTGAAGCTGGTGTTACGTTGGTAATTAGAGGTGTTCGTGGTTTAGTTAGGTTGAGTTCATGAATTTTTTAGACCCAATCCAATTGTTCGAGTTGTAAATTTCTTCAACTCATATAATCCTTATTGAATAATGAACGAAACCCAACCTAACCATGAAATATTTGGGTTGGGTTGGTTTGGGTTATTCGGGTCCTTTATATTTTTGTTCTAAACATAATTTAAAATGTTAATATTTAAAAAAATTATTTAATTATTTTCATATATTAAATTAAAAACAACAACTCAATTTCTATTTATATTATGAAAATTTTCTTCTAAAGTACTGAAAAAATAGAGATATACATTAAAATTAATAATAAGTTTGGGTTGGTTCGGGTTATTTAGGTGAACCCATTAACCAACTAAACCCATAATATTTTCATTTATTTGAACTCAACCAAACTCAAATGAGTTGATAACCCAACCTGAACCATAGGGGTTGGACTAGGTTGATCGGATTTTTTGAACACTCCTACTGCTAGTTGACATGTATGATTTCTCTTAAAATCAAATGTACAAATTCTTATACTCTATGTGTTGTGTTGGTGGGCAAATCTCATCAAGCTGCTCTCTCTGATCTCTCTCAATCGAGGTCCCTTTGGTCTAAAGACTTTCTCTGAATTGACTTTGCAAGAAAATTTGAATCAGTGCGATGCTTTATCAGGTATAATCTGATGCTTAAATTAGTACACGTAGAATTTAGTTTGACTAAGTATACAAAATATTACTCATTGCTTAAAATTGTGAAATGAGACTATTTATTCTATAAATAGGGTGACAATGCGTCAATGGAGGTATACTTGAGGAGGTTGTAGAGTTCTGGCCAGTAAGTTGGACTCGATTGTCAGCCTTTTGCGTAAGAAACATTTGATTGCTTAAGCTATCAATTACATTTTTGATTTGTTAATTTTTAATTGAAAGGCAAGAGTTAAAGATCTACCAACTTTTGACCAAATTAAACTTTAAGAGTTTAATATTGATTATGTTTCCATGACATAATATACAAACAAAAAACACGTCAGTTGCCACACATGTCAATGCAGGATTAGACGTCAATGGGTAAAAGGCTTTACTAATTACTGCCAGCCAGTACGCGATAAAAATATAATTAATGTTGATGTGAAGTGCACTAAATTGCGATTAATTATAATATTATGGTTATTGAACCGTTGGAAATATAGCAATTAAGTAAAAGTACTTACACATATAATTAATACAAAAAAAATTTGTAGGCATAGTAATATATAGATTCAATTTTTGGAGTCTTTTATTAATAAATTTTGCTATTAATAGTAATAGATTTCATCAACGACAACAAAATCTATTAATAAAAAACTTCTATATCTTCATGGAAATATATCATTGATAGTATGGTATCAACGATAGAGGCTATCATGGATAAATTCTATTAGTGATATGAGGTATCACTAATAGACTCTATCAGTAATTAGAGTCCATGACTTACAGATTTATATTATTTGAAATCTATCAATGCCTAGTGATAACTTTCGTATAGCAAATAGAAAAATCTATCACTTATAAGAAAAATTATCTTAAATAATAAGACTGCTGAAAATATTTACAACTAATAGCAAAATAGATAGTCTATCTGCGACAGACTACTGATACAGATAGTAAGTTGTCTATCGCGATCTATCACAAATTAACAGCAAAATTTTGCTATATTTATAAATATTTTGGTTCCTTTTTACTATATTTGAAAAGAACCCTCACTTGTATAAAAGATCACTTAATTAGGATGAGAGTCTTAATTCGGCGTTTTCGCCGTCAAGCAAACCTTGGTAAAAATCTATGTTTACATATATTATTGCTCAATTTTTTTCCAACCGTTTTTATATATACTGAGTAGATTCTTATAGTTACATCATTGTTTTCATGGGAGACTTACACTGCACAAAGAAGAAGTCCCTCATTTCTCTACGAGGGCTCAACAGGGTAGTTTTTCTTAGGTTATTATTATTATTTTAATTTTCAATTATAACAGGTGATTTTTACTTTGGTTTGTCAATTTATGGTATATATTATCGTATTAAAACTATATAATCACATCATTATTGTATCTACAATACATACCAACTTATTGGCATTGTTTATATAGTTTGTGCATGTGTGAGTTCAAAATTCCAAAAAGTTATTTCACAAGTATATGGGCACATTCTTAGCAATAGCGATCTATGATTAGTGTAGAGTTTAATTAATTTTAATTCAAAGTTTTAGCGGTTTGCTTATTATTGACAAAAACTAAAAGTATTTTTGTCCTAGTATAATTAATAGATCATTCTATTAAAATAAACATTACGTTTAGTCTTTTTTTTTTTTTTTTAATTTTATAGTTTTAGCTAGCTAATTTTCAAGTGTACCTATTCATATATATTCATTCCTCAATTACCTCTATATAATTTATCGGTAGTGGAAAATTGTTCCAGTGGACAGAAATAAGCTTCATTTTTTCCTAATTCAGTTGGGATTTTAAGGGTAAGTTTGATAATATTTCTATTCTCGTTTTTCATTTTTCAAAAAACAGACTTATTTTAATAACCATTTTTATTTATTGGTTCTAGATTTTAAAAACATTTTTTTTAAAAAAAGTAGTTTCTCACCGGCTACCACCACCACCACTACCACCACCACTACTACTAAATTTAAGGCTAAGACCTTGAGTGAGAAAACATTGCATATCAAAATTTTTGCTACATTGGAAAATAGTTTATCATTCTTATTAATTTTGCATCAAGATTGATTTGTATTAAATAATATAAGTTTTAGGTAATTTCCTTTTAATATGTTTGGATGAATATTATATGTTATTTTATATCATATATAACAAATTATATTTAAATTTTAAAAAGAGAACAAGGAATTAAAAACACAATAAAAATAAAAATAAAAATAGTTATCTTCTTCTTTTCAATAGACAAGAAATAGAAATAGTTACTAAACATATATATTATCGTTTTTAAGTTCTTAAAAAACAAAAAACATAAAACATAAATATAGAACATGATGAAACGGGCTTAAATTTCTTACTTTTTTTTTTTTTTTTTTTCTTTATGTTTTAGGATATTCTTACTTTGACATCCCTTTTTCTAAGCGATTCCAAATAATTTCTTGAATTCAAAAGAGCTTTTTTCCCCCCCTTTTCTATTTGTGGTGAGTATACATTACGTAAGATAGTTGATAGCCACAGTAGTAGTAGTAGGAAAGAAGATGGAAAAGGCTAATTTCTGGTTTGAATTCTTAAGTTGCAACTTTCTTTGGTATCTTATCTACATAGTTATATAATTGTAGTGCACCATATGTTTCATTACTTGTACCTAATCCTTTCCAACATCACCTATTGTTTGCTCACTATATTTTACATTACTTAAGAGGCTCACTAAGTAAAATATATACAATCCACTTTTTGTTATGGGCATCTCATCTATTCAATGTTTCTGATTTGTTGTGTTTCATGATAACCAAGCAAACTAGCTAGCTATATCTACAACACCACACTAATCCATATAAAAGTATTCAATAAAATTTATTGATTCATTATCACATATAAAGTGAGGTTGTTTTCAAATATAACAAAATATCACTTTCTATTAGTGATAGACACTCATACATGTTTATTAATGTCTATCACAGATAGACAATAACATTTTACTATATTTAAAAATATTTTCAGTAGTTTTGTCATTTAAAACAATTCTCCAATAAAAAATATGAATAATTTAAAAGGGTTACTTTCAAATATAGGAAAATGAACAAAAATATAGCAAACTTTAGCGTTTGTTTGCGATAGACTGCGATAAACTAATATCTGTATTTATTTGTGTCATGATAGACACAGATAGTAATCTATCATGATCTATCGCAAATAGACTGTGATATTTTGCTATTATTTGTAAATATTTTCATAAATTTTGTCATTTTAAATAATTTTCCTAATTTAAAGTGCGTTGTATATAGTCTATTGGAATGATTTTAGATTATATATACAAATATTCGATTATTTAGCAGAAAAAACATACTTTAGAATTAATATAAATATTTTTGAATATAGTATAACCGAAACAATTTGTTACCAAAATCACTTTTTGGAAAACAAAACATATAGAAACAGTTTACTGGAAAAAAAAATGCTTAAACTTGAAGTAGAAGGCATTTTAAACAACTATTATACATGGATCAGATGATTTGACTACCTAGAGCTCTCTTAATATACATCAGCATTGCCTATTCTTTATCCATATATTTGCCAATGTTATTTTCACTTATATTGGGATAAGATGGAAGTTTTTCTTTTAAAAAAAAAAAAAAAAAAAAAAAAAAAAAAAAAAAAAAAAAAAAAAAAA
>QLSR01000017.1:85745-109617 GCA_031780015.1 Citrullus colocynthis | reverse complement strand
TCCTATATATTAAAATACAATTTTCGTCTATTTACTTTGAGGTAAGTTCAATTTTAGTTTATGTTCTAGTTCTTATAGCTCGTTTATTGTTAATTTTTATTATTTTTTTATTTTTATCATTTATTCATATTTCTACTCTAAATTTTTAAAACACATATATATATATTATAAAAATTATTATTATTATTTAACTAAATTTGATAAAAGTTAACTTTAAGAGATTAAATTTAAAATTTATAAAAATACATAGACTACAACAATTAGATATTTAGACTAGTACAAAGACCAAAATTAAATAAAATTCAAATGATAGAGATTAAAATGATATTTTAACCATTTAAGGTGATTGTCATTCATTGAACAAAAAAAATGTTATAAATGAATTATAGAAAATTTATGATTAGTTAGTAGCTTATATATTTGACATCATCAGGGAGAATTAATAAGGTAAGATATTATTTGGTCCACTTGCTTCAGTCTTCATGAACTCCCAACCACTAACACTCTCAACCATATCACTTTGACCATCCATATATTGCTTTCTGCTTTCTGTCATCTGTAGTGCATAGACTTGTCTAACCTTTTTTTTCCACTTTTAATTGAACTGCCTTGTCTGATTAGAAACTGTCTCTCAAAGCCAAAAAGAACAAGAGAGAGAGAGAGAGAGAGAGAGAGAGAGAGAGAGAGAGAGAGAGAGAGAGAGAGAGAACATTCATTGAATAAGAATTTCAAACTTTCTCCTTTGAAGAAACAATATTATTCAATTTTTTTCAGTTCAATTCTTATTCCTATTCATTTCAACCTGTCTTTTCCTTGCCCTCTCAAGGAATAAGCTTTGGAATTGGCTGCAATTTCACCAACATATCTACATACAAAGTATTCAACCAAACTCACTAACACAAAGTTGTCTCCCAACCTTATCTTAAACTCTTTTACTTTTTGTGAATGCCTAGAGATCAGCACGTAATTACCTACTCTCATGTAAGTTGATATATATATATATATACATATAAAATGTCTTGAATGTGTTATCTAACGTTTCAAATGAATTGGGAGCAACACCTTTGAAACCTAAGTTATATTAAGATTATGTCTATGATTTCATTTTGGGTCTACTAAATTTAGGGTTAAAGACCTCGGAGCACATGTTAATACCACTAAGCCGCTTACTTTGCCAAATATAATTAATTGTATTTATTGTTTTCAAATTTGTGTTTCATAGTAGATTTTGAATTGAATATAATTTAAACCATTATTAATCAAAATGTGTATTGTAATACAATAAACCATAAAACTAGTTATACCACTTAAATATTAGGAAGTACTACTTCTGGAACCTCGATATGCATGGGCTTATTAGCTAAATGGTAGTTGACACAGGCAATACGACCAGTTGCTTCTCATAACAAATTATATTCATGGATTTGTTTTATATTAAAAAATTTATATAATTATTCTTTTACAATATCATATAATTTATAATATGTTCTATAATACATATTTTAATTTGACACATAAATGAATGGAGTACTTAGTAAAGATTGGATTATTTTCAAATATAGAAAAATAAACAAAAATATTTACAAATATAACAAAATATCACGCAGACTGCGATATGTGATATTTGGCTATTATTTGTAAATGTTTTTAATAGTTTTGTCATTTAAAATAATTTCTTTTAAAGTTATTTATTTATTTATTTTTTATTCGAGTTTGGTTTGTACCTGTCTCTCTGTATACATACATGTTGATAGTCTCTCTCTACTTATTTTTGTGTGTCTAAAATTATGTCTGTGAATGTGTATTGAGTCTCTTTCTTACTCTTTCTCATTAATTATTATTTTGTAGAAACGTAAAACAAGAAGTATGGAAATTCCATGGTTATGGCGGCTTGAATTTACGTGTACAACTTTCCCAAGAAATTTTGTGAAAAGAAGAAAAGGAGATTTAATTTTTGTGTATATATTTTATGTGAAATTTCGCAGTCATAAAAGGGAAAGGGAAAGGGAAAGGTAGATTTATTGTGGGTTAGGCGTTTTAGAAGGAAAAAAATTGTGTTTGTTGGGGCCAGCAATTTAGGAAGGGTTGACATTCCAACACATCAATATAACCAATCCAGGCCAAGAGGAGAGAGTTCAAAGGTTTTTCATAAAATTCAACAATGGCTATCAAAAGAGAGTGTTTTAATTAGTACACTTGAGATTGCGTTTTGAGACTAAAGACTTGTGAGTTTGGATAAGCTTTATGATAATCTTTTTTGGGTGGGGGTGGAGGAAGACGTTGTATAATTGTAGTGTATAGTGTATGTACGAGCTCATATACCTCATTGGAAGTCGGCATGTTGTATGAGGCCAGACATATATTTACATTTAACTTTCTAACTACTTAAAAAGTACTCTTTTCTTTTTTTCATTAGAAACACCTATTTAAATATTAACAAAATCAATTCAAACAAGCTCTAAATCTATTGGAATTTGGATGGATAAGGTTGTTTAGTTTGATATAAACGTTGATGTCCAAATTTGAATAAGGAAAAACACATCTGACCTTCACATGACAGAAACGGCGAATTTGTAATTCAGGGAAGACGTGGACGTACAAGACAAGAAGAGAATTTGGGCACTGGTGTGGCATTTTTCACGACGCTTCAAATGACTAAGTCAGTAAGAGGCTTAGCTTTTAGTTGTAGCAAGAGTTTTTAGGGATGAAAATGTACTTCTTCTAAAGTCATAACTATGTATTTATATTGAAATTTTAACATAGGGTGTCTATATTAGGGTAATCGAGTTATATTAGGTTAATTCTTGAGCCAAATGAGCTAGGGAATGCATTTAGCATGTCTTATTCATCAAATTGGGAGGTTCAATATCGACCAAGGATCAGGTCAAGAAGGTCAATTTGGGCTTTTGACCTAAACTATCCTCTTCTCGAGGCACAAATAGGGTGTAGTTTTCTGGCTCAAGTTTCGTCATTTTCTTGATAGGATAGTTTGCGACCTTCATAAAGTCGATTGTGCCCTCTGGTCCAAATCTATCAATAACATTAAGGCCCCAGTACTAAGTTGGAATCTAGGTAGGGTTTGAGGTTTAAGTTGGAATCTAGGCAGGGTTCGAGGTTTTTGTGAGTTGGATAATGATAGACCAATATGGCGGTATAACCCTTTGGATCACACTTTACTTGCCTGGTAAGGCAACACTTAATGTGATTTTTATTTGACGCCCCAAGGTCTACCACAATTTCACGGACTTAAAAGTGATCAATCCAAAGCTTTTGGGCTCGAACCAATCTTAAGATCACACTTCACTCGGGTCCTAAGATTGCACTTAGTAGATAAAGTCTACCATCCCGAGGGTTGCCTTGGTTCAACGGTCTAAGGGTGATTAGTCCAAGCCTTTTGGGCTTGAGCGAATCCAAGAATCATACTTTACTCGACCTTGTAAGGCAACACTTAACATGATTTTAACTCGCCTGAGGTCTACCCCAGTTTCACAAACTTAAATGCAACTAATCCAAGCCTTTTGGGCTTGAACTAAACCTAAAGTTATATACTCGACCTCTAGGCTAAACTTAGTATAAAAGCTTGATGTCCAAGATTTTCCTTAGTTTAACAGAGTGTAGAGTGATCAATCCAAACCTTTTTGAGTTCAAACCAATCCTAAAGCACACTTTACTTGACCTCATAAAGGAACATTTGATCTAGCTAGGCCCAAAACACTATTTTAGAGGTTGGTTGGGCTAAATCTTATGAAAAATTGTGAGATTTTTCATCGAGTGACTATGAGTTTCTTTGATTTATTGTTTTATGTTCCTTGGTTTAAATTTCTAGTACGACCATGTCTAGTTGATGAAATTCACTCCTTTTGTCACGTAAGTCTGCATGTTCAACTATGCTATGCACGTATATAAGATCCATAATTATTGAGAATGCATGCATAATCTAAGTAGCAATATATTGAGTACAAACAAAAACTAGCTAATAATAAATTTTAAAATAACACATTCTTAGTGTTAATCAAGTGCGAGGGTAAAGGCCTTTGTAACCTCCATTGTATCTTTATTGTTGTTCCTCTTTCATTTTATCTCTTTAGTAGCAACTTGGCATAAATTTCTTGGTTTGCAGGGACTTAAAAGCTAGCTAAGAACGACTAGTAATGTAGCTTTACAGGTGTGTTGAGCTATCATAAAAACAATCGATTGTGGCCTATCATACAAGAGGTTGAGCCAGCGGCCATAAAATCTTGGGTCATCAGTAATGGTGTGTGGTACCACATCCCTAAAAGAACAAATGGACATCCAAGAATGAAGGAAAAATAAAAGGCTATTCAAATAACCCTCTCTGAATAAACACAGAAAAATTTAATAGCTAGTGGTGTATTCATTGCTATCTCTAAATTCACACGATAAACACAAAAATTATCCACATGATGAGTTCACAATCAGCTGAAGGATTCATTAATGACGATGTTTCAGTGACAGTACCTAAAAGGCACATTGATTGGTCTTCTTCCAAAGATGTGGTGAGTGGTGAACGTACTCTGATGCAATCCAAATGCATTATTGGGACACCTATAATTGGACTACTCATATATCTGCCTCAAACTATGAATTATTCTTTGAAAAAGTTAGACTAAGTTTTTTTCTCAAAGGTTAAAATCATTGTTTTTTTGTTGGAAAGTTTGCTATACCAATGATGAAATCATTCTTAATACTCAATTTCGAAGCTACTACTAGATTAGATATGAGTAATTTCAGGTTCCATTTGAGGGTTAATTGGGGTTTTGATTAATATCATACGGAATGCTTGCATGATTTGGTAATTGTACCAATCACTCCAAATATTAGAGTGAGTAAGTTGTGACCTGAATCTTCACTTGGATGCTTAATTAATCCATATAATTACCAATTAAATTGGATTTTAACCTTTTCTTTTACCTAGAATTTTGATGATCGGTCAATATATAATATTTTAAAGGCTAAATCATACTAAATATTCATAACCTTCGTACTTTGTATCAAAAGTATCTGAATCAAGTCCAAACTACTTTTCCCGTCATTTTAAAAGACAATTTACCTTTTAATGCCTTAGTGAATATCGTGCAATACTTATGCATACTTCTCCATTTTTTCTATCAATTCTTTGATGAAATGATATTTGATCTTTATATGTGTTATGATAGAAATGAAATCGACAAACAAAAAATAAGAACGATAAGAAATTGACACAAAGATTTATGTGGCTCACTAACAGTATGTTAGCTATGTCCACAAGAAGGAGATAACAATTTTGTAAGAGAATATCATAAAATACAGATAATATAGAAGCACCAATCGGATTAGAAGGTTCATATATAGTACTCCTCTAAACTCTAGGCCCAAAATCGTGAATAACATATAATCTTGTTGAAATGTCTTAATCTATTGTATGGCGCTTCTAAACGATCAAGTAGAATTTGTATTTGACATATTTAATTATTTATCATTATTACGATTATGACCTAGGGTTTAGAAGAATACACTATATAAACTCTCTAACCCTAAAGGAGTCATAATTCTGTAGTCTGTAACATTCTCTCTAATAAAATTGTTCTTCATCTACCATGTGGTTATAGCTATTAGTGAACCTCATAAATTTGTAGGTCAATTATTCTCTATTTTATGTTTCTTGTATTCTTTATTTGTTAGTTTCATAACAAATTCGTACACAATTTTAGGTTTTAGGGGCACACCAAGGTGCATCCCCTTGGACCTCAACTTGTTGACTAGGCAACTGGACCCATGCTTGATCATTTGGAGTGCCAAATAATAGCATTTAGGGCTTTCTCCCTTTCTCTCCAAGCTTTATCACAACTTATGAAAATTTCACAGTTCTTCAATGTATAATCCATAATTCATTGAATGGTAAGTTGAGTCTTGCAAGATCTAATTATTTTAAATTGAACACTACCTTTTAATATCTAGCGTGTACATCAACTTTTCTAACTCTACTTTGCTGTAAGAAGGTGTTCCATTCACACAATTTTGAAAATCCAGCTATAATTTAGGAAGGTAGATATTTTAATTGGGCAAAGAATCTACAATACAAATATGTCTAGGTACGTGATAGATGCGTGTTATGCATCCGATACGTGATTTGAAGTATCTTATTTTTTTTAATTTTCAGATTTGCATACCCCTTCCAGATACGTGAAGGGGATACGTTGGGTCATTTTTCTTCCAAATGGAAGCCGAACTACTTAAAAGCCCAACCCACAACCTGTTTTATTTAAAAGTCCACTTAAATCTAGCAATGCAAAACTAAAGAGATTAAAAATTTTACTTCTCTTCTTTTTCACTATCTAAATCACGATTTAAGAGATTAAAATTTTTCCTTTTCTCTTCTTTCTCACTGTCTGAATCACGATTTAGACCCCCTCTCCCCTTTCATCCTTAACTTCATTCTTCAATCTTCATCTTCTACTTTCTACCCTTTCATTCTTCAATCTTCATCTTCTACTTTCTACCATTTCCTGTCGTAAGCACGTCGCTTAACCACCACTCAACTTTGTCAATATTGTTTGTTTTCTCACTCTCTTATGAAATATACTTTAATCCAACTTAAAATAAGTATTATAACAATTAGTTAAGAATTATCATTACAAAATCTATAAAAAAAAAACAAAGAAATTGACGTATCACCGTATATGTATTCGTGTATGTGCTTTTTAGGCTATAATATATATAATGTCCTTGTTCGACGAGACATATAATAAGTGCAATTATTCACACGATTTTTGTAGAGAGAGAGCCTAAAAAATCTCTTAGGGGGTGTGACTTGAGACAATTGGTGATTGATTCTATGAGCCAAGTTAAATACGCTCCATTCTCCGTAATTCTGCTTATCTCCTCATTTCTCCTTCCTAGGCCTAGAATCTGTTCTCTAATAATATAATAACAAAAACATGTGTTGTCAAAGGCTGAACCATTCTATTCTATGTAAGGATGTGTGTATGTAAGAGTTTAAATATTTGACCTCAACCAAAAGCCCAAAAGCTCAAATCTCCACTCTAAATTAATGTTTAAAAAGGAAAAATAAAAATGTTATACAGTCCCTGCTATTCTCTGACTACCATCCATGGAAAGGTACTCGATTTCAATAATATTTCAGCACGGAAAAGAAAGTGTTTCATTTTAGAATATTACATTAAAATGATATTTCCCACCAGCCTAAGGACAAAGTAGAAAGTGATTTTGAAAGAAAATCACTTGTAATTTCTAGATCCACTCTATGTTTGGTTTTTACCCCATTAAACACAAGTTTCATACTTACATAATTAGTTTTTGAAAACGACAAAATAGTTTTATCTATTTCAAAATCACTCTCAAAACATCTTTTCAAAAGAGGAAATATGTTAAGAGGTAAATCACAGCTATGAGTAAAAGGGTAAAATAACAACTGGCAAATCATGAGGACGATCCAAACTAAGATAAAAAAACATTCACAACTTTCTAAACTACTCACATTCATCTCATTCCTTTTTTTTTTTTTTTTTTTTAGGATAAACCTGCTTTCCTGGTGATTACAGATCACGATATAACAAAGCGTAGTGGGGGAGGAGAAGACCAAATCTAATTTTTGTGAATATAATTCGGGGAATTTAGAACATAAAAAAAGTTTAGTATATCTCTCCTTCTACTATCAGATTTTCACATGGACAATGGAAGAAGCATCCTTCTTTTCTTCTTCCTAGCCAATCTCACTTGCTTTGTAACTTTCATGCATAGAAGCAATAACAACGTGATGCATACTAAAATAAAAGCCAACTGCATATGCCGAAAATATAAAGAAACGGCCGAAAACACCAAGAAGGATAGAATTATGAGTTCCCATATTACAAAAATCACTACATCCACCCTGCACCCAAAACCACAAGAACGAAAATTCACATCAGAAGTGATATCATATCGAATACCTTCATAGACAGATAATTCATGAGTAAACCACAGAGTTCGAAACAACTTCATATTCTTTCTAAGAATCCAAGCATACATAAACCGTACGATAAAGAATGTGTTATAGACATTCCTCCTACATGCGCCTGCTAGTGAGAAAGGTTGTTTTTTATGGGGTGGTGGGATATGTGCTTTGTGATGGGATTTTTGGAATGAGAGAAATAACAAAGTGTTTAGGGGGGTTTGGAGAGAGACCCTGGTGGGGATTGGTCCTTGATTAAGTTTCATGTTTTTCTTTAGGTTTCAACTTCAAAGATCTTTTGTAATGACTTGAAGATCTTATGTAATGAATCTTTAGGCAACATTTTACTTAGTCGGTCTCCCTTTCTTTAGTGGGATTTTTGTGAGCTCGGTTATTTCTTTTTTCTTATAGCTCTTGTATTCTTTCATTTTCTTCCCAATAAAAGCAATGGTCTCTATCAAAACAATGTGTTACAGACAGTAGCAAAAATTCAAGCCTGCTGACATCTATTTGGATATATTGTTCATAAGATGAAAGGATGTATCCATTGGCATAAGTGAAAATTCTTAGTCAATAATTAGCTCAAAGCAAAAATGCAAATTAAGTTCCTATCAACTATCATACATAATCTTGCACTTCCAACTTCCAATTTTTTGCACTCACACAACATTCTTTTGAACCTAAAACAAAGAGATAACAATGACTTAACATCGTGCCGAGAGAATACAAGAGTTCTTCTCCCAATTTACACTAGACAAATTAACAATTACAAACAAGAAAATGTATTCTCAAGATTGTGTTATTTGAAATTAGAACTTCACTCTCAAGAGATACATAATTGGAAGCTAAAACATAAATACATGTGGTTTTCTTTTTCTTTTGAAGAACAAAAGTCCTGATTGAAGAATCTAATAAACTTAGGTGCAATTTCCAAAAATATTTCCTCGAGTGCAGTGCAATTAGCAATCAAGGCAGGATAAAAACACATAACTCTATCAGCTGAAACTCATAATAATTATTTCCGCCGTCATGAGTATCTTTCAATATTAAGTTACATAACATAAGCATAGGATTTAACGCTAAGGTGGGAAGTACAAGAAATTTCCAAGCTACAGATAAAGGAGCTCACGACCATGCTATCGAAAACCTAATAACTTGCATATCATCCTACAAAGCAAAAATCTTGACACCCAGAGGATGACACGATGCATCATGACATTTGTTTATGAGAATTCCGTTTCAAGTGCCAAAATCCCAACGAACACTACTATTCTCCTTCTATATTAAAAATTACCACCCAGAATGAAAGAAATCAACATTTGGGAAACGATCTTAAAAAATTTCAAAATTTAATAACCTAAAACAAACAGAATAGATTCACACAAATTGGGGACACAATCTATGAACATCTACAATGATCCGAATACAGCAATTGAGCAAATAAAGAATACAAAAGGCATCGATCACAACCAACCCAATTGAAAAGAAAAGGCAAGGAACACCCTAAAATTGAGAATCTGAAGAATGAATATAAGAAAGGAGAAAGATACCTGGAGGATGAAATATTGGAGGTAGAAGAGAAGAAGGAGACGGAAGCCCACTCGTGCTTGGATCGAATCTGGTATTCTCTCAACTGCTCAACCAGATTCGATCGAGTAATCATGGCTGAACCCCGAGACCTTCTTTTCTTTGCCTCAAGGGAGGAAGGGCGACGGAGGAGATTGGAGGATTTAACACAGCTACAAACGAATCGAACAAGGAATTGAGAAATGGAATTGAGAGAGAGCATGAGCGATCAATTCGCAGTGGTTCAGGTTGGGGTTGAGGTTGAAGGGGTTTGTTGCGCTGCGTGGACCTTCTCTTACTACTTCCTCCACCTCCTGGCCTTCTTCTTCCCCAAATTCATTCCATTATTCCCTTTCTCAAATTTGGACTCTGCCAATTGTAATGGACCTCTTGCTTCGGCTTCTCATTTTCTTTGGATTTTGCATCAGGCCCATGCCCATTATTATCATCCTTCCATGGACCATTTTTAGGGTTGGTTGCAAACCACCTTGGTTAAATTACAAATTTAGTTTTCTATTTTTTTTTTTAACTTTAAAAATTTTTAATAATTTTGGGATGATGTTTGATTTTTTCTCTTAATAAAAATTTTGGGTAACTGCATTAGATACCACTTTTAGAGATAATAATTTAGTGTAACAACATTTTTAAAAAACTGCAAATATAGCAAAATCTATTAATGATAGACTCTATCATAAATAGATTTCTATTAATGAGATGGTCTATCACTGATAAATCCTGCTATTAATATAGTCTATCACTGATAGACTTTAAAAGCAAAATTTGAATTTTGCTATATTTGCATTTTTTTTGTATTATACTATATCTGCAAATACTTTGAATCTGGTTGTTATACTTGCAACCTACCTGTAAATTATTGATCTATTTTATAATTTTTAAAATGCGTGAATCAATTGAAAGTTTAATGTTTTATTAATATGAATTTTAATTCAATGTATAATTGATTAGTTTTTGCATATTTTGGTTGAATTGTTAGTGAATTTTAGTTAAGCATGTTAGGATGCAGAAAATAGCATAACTGCAATATGTCGAAATGTGCAAGTTTTATATCCATGATATTTCTATACTTTTTGACTAAATACTTGAAAATTTGCTTACCCATTAAGAGTGTATTTGGAATACTCTTTCAATTATTTGATTTAAAAAATAAGTCATTTTAAAATAAATACAAGTGTCTAACAATCACTCAAAATGAATTTTGGAAATTATTAGTGTATTTATTTTAATCACTTTTTATCAAGAGTGTTTAAATAAAAATAAATTTTTAAAAAATATTTATTTTTTTAAGTTAATTCAAACCGACTCTAAGTCCGTAGAAATGGGAATTCTATCAGAGATTATAAAAAGGTAGCAAATACAATGATTCGAAACACTTTTCCAAAAGATTTATGCTCAATCTTCTATTTTCTTCTTCTTTTATTTTTTTTTAGTTTAGCCGAAAACTTCTTGTTTTACTTTGGTTCAATCCATCTTTTTTAACAAATTTAGTGTTAAAACTCAACTCTCCTGAATAAATAAATAAAGTTGAAGTTGGATTAATGGAAGAAATATAGTTGGTATTCTCTCAACTTTAGTTAGTTTTCGATTATACGTTGTAACTTCTTAATTTGTCTGTTCTCTATCTTAAATTTTTGACATTGTTTTAAATTGTTATTTTGTTTTTTCTTTTTTCCATTCTCTTTTGTTTTTTTTGTTTTTTTTTTTTTTTCATTCTCTTTTGTTTTGTTTTGTTTTTTTGTTTGTTTGTTTTTTTTTTTCATTCTCTTTTGCTATCTTATTTAGTTTGCAAATTATCAAGCAAGTGCACTTCATCTTCTTCATTTTCAATACACAAGTTATTTCTATATAGTGTTTCTTTTCTTCATGTGTTAGTGTGCTTTTCAAATATGTAAATGGCCCATAAGGATGGAGAAAAAGTCTATCATGTGAAATCAAGTACATGGCATGGTTTGCTTTTACTGAGTTTATTTCTTATTATTAGTGTAGATTAATCATCTAGATTAGTATACAAAAAGTTGCATCTAACATTAAAAGGCTTTGATAAAATTTGATTTTCGTAAAAGCAATCTAGTAAACGAGCTTAGACATAAGACTTTAGTTTTTTTATCCTAGACCTAAGGCAAAACCTTTAGATATTGGGTTGTGTTTTTATTTATCTAAGTTTGTGTTAGCTATAGACGTATAGGTTTAATGACTTAGATTCTTGAAGACACTTCATAGAAAGTCAAATGGATGTTGAATTTGATGCACTATTTTTAAGTTTGAGTCAAAGTTGCAATTGCATGATAGGTTACATCTCCTTTCTAATGGTATACGCATGTTTAAATCCATCTTTTATCATTATTATCTTTTTAGTCCAAACAACATCCTCTCAAAATATTTTCATAACTATTAGTTACCTAATTTATTGCTTTCTTGAGGAAAATCTTTGCTACATTAAAGAATTTCGTTACATCTATTTTCTTGAGACATGATTACTTGGAATACTTTCGATTATTACTACTTAGTTGATAGTGTACACTTGTACTAAAAAAAAGAAAAAATATATATATATATTTATCCATCAGACACGCAAATTTTGGAGGTTGCTTGGGCTTGTCCTTATGATATATATATATATTTTGAGATTTTGAACTAAATGTAAATGAATTTCTTTGCTGCCTCTATTCTTGGTTGGATTCATAAAAGCATGCTTGATCAATTAAAAGTTGACGCCTTAAGTAACTTGTATGTTCATCTCTACTATACATGTGTTTAAGATCAATAATCTTTGCTTGGGAGTGAATGTATGTTTTATTCGAGTAGCAAATATGTTAAATATAATTATGAATATGATTGAACGTACGGTGTTTCCATAATTATCATAATGTTGAATATAATAGACTTAAGGAATAGAAAATGAATAAATTGAAATTGGCTAGTTTAATAAGGAAATGATTGATAACATCATAGCGTTATAAGTAGTGTCGTGTGACATTATACATTTGTTGTCATTCTCATGCATTGTTGTCAAACCTCCAATTTGTGTTGTATGATATTCGAAGCGTCCTGATGCTTGCTCTCGGGCTTGCAACATTGTGTACAATACTATTTAGAGCGCACGACTTTTGGGGCTCCTTCGTCCAATTTTTCATTCCTTAACCTCAGTTCTCACTCCCAAGCTCAAACTTTCTCTATCCTTGCATCAAAGTGTTTTGATTTGTATCTACAAGCTCAGTTTATACAAAAGTTAAAACAACAAAAAAAAAGACATCAAAACATACCTTTAACGCACAAAACTAACTATATAAAATGTCTTAGAATAGCAGTTTTTGAGTGGTAGCAACCTCTTATTTGTTTTCGTGTTTGAAAAGGTATTCTCAATTATTAATCATTTGAGAATTAGCTACTTTAAGCGTAAAAATCTGTCAATGGAATTGTTTCACATGCTAATTCTCAACGCATTACTATCATGTTCCTTTAATTATTGTTTAAAGTCCACGCCTCTTTAAATACAGATCGATTTAGATTCAATTTAGTATTTATAAACAAATTTTATATTTGAAATCGTAGAATATGATAGCTAGGGTAAACTCCATGTTCTTTTCGTAATAATTAAACACGTCTCCTAAACTTTATGTAATAGGAATTCATGATAAATAATTAATATTCCTTAACTCTAATTATGATCAATTCTTGAAGTTCAAACAGACAAATTCAAATAGAAATAATAATAATAATAAGGCCATTAGATTTGGTTGGATTATATTACTTCTCATTTTATTCTTTTGTGTTTCTAGTTATAAACAATGGCTAAACATAGGTTTTAGCGTCACTAAAATTTTTTGTGCTATTTTATTATAGCATTATTTATAAAGTTTCAAATTAATCCTTAAATTTTAATATATTTTTCGCTAATTATACTTCTTTTTACCAATAATTAATAATCAGCCATTGTTATCAAAATGAATATAACAAAGAAAAATAAATGTGAAAGAATTAGAAGAAAAAAAAAAATCTTACTTAAACAACGTAATTCATACTCAAATTTTTTTTTTTTTTTTTTGTTGTTGGTCACTGTGTTGTGATATGGACATATATATATATGTTTGATGCAATTAGGCATTGGGTCAATGAAGTATTACAAATCCTAAGTTTAATAGGCTTAACTTGCAAATCTTTTTTTTTTTTTTTTTTAATTCTGAGATTTAGAGGATATGATTTTTTTTGATTGTTTTTAGAGAAAAAAATGAAGAGAAATTATTCTAGAAAGTTTTGCAATCTCTTTTTATATTGTTCTTTCATTTCATAATAAAATTCTACAACAATACATAGTAAAAAATTAACCAAACATTATTTCTTTATTAGGCTTTTTTGGGTTTATTTTGCATGTAAGGTAATATTTTCTGACTTACGTTTGATAATCATTTTATTTTTAAATTACTATTTTTTAAATTTATACTTGTTTCTTTCCAATTTCAAATAATAAAGTTTTTATTTAAAAAAATATTTAAATTTTTTAGTCAAAATATCTAACAAGAAAACCAAAATTTTAAAACTACTTTTTTTTTTTTCTTTTAAAACTTTGGGCTCATTATTTTTAAAATTTTGGTTTTGTTGTTAGACATTTTGACTAAAAATTTAAATGTTTACCTTTTTTTTTTCCAAACTTGGGTTTGTTAGTTTTTAAAAGAATTAGTAGAAAGTACGACACATTAAAAATTCAATTTAGTTTATAAACTTAATTTTCAAAACCAAAATACGATATAAGACATCTAAAACACTCGTTTCAAAATATCGCATTATACAACAATATCATATTAGACAATTCTCTTTTAATACAGTAATTATGAAATGCGAGATTGTGCAAAACCATAACTTAGCTAAATATAATATTCTAATAATGAACCATTTGTCAAGTTACACGTATCTGGTTAAATCACATCAACGATTGCAAATCCTATTACATAATTATTTCATTGGATATTATATATACTCAAAACCATATTTTTGCAACCAATAACTTTTTGAAAATAGTGTTGTACTATAATGTTATGAATATACCCAATAGTAGCTGTATTGGCTTCCTTTGTCCTTCCCTCGCTATCCACAGTGCAAGTTGGATGCTCAATTATGCACCCATTAAAAAAAGTATGGCTTCTCTTAAAAGCTTGCCATGCCAATAGAGATGGCTAACAAGGCATGTCCATAGGTGTAGAATAGAATGGAACCTACAACTATCATCTAATAGAGTTTTGAATGAATAACAACTTTAGGATTAATTAAATTGCTTTCAATTTTATTTTAGTTTGTAAATTTTGGTTGTTAGATTATCTTTCCTACACTTTCAAATATCATATTTTGAGATTTTAAGACATATTTAGGGCGTTGAATTGGTTATTATAGTATGTGAGTTATAATAGTTTGTAGGTTATGATAATTTGTGTTTGGGGTGCAAAATATTTTAGTCTAAGTAATAATAGTATGTTTATACTATTTTAGTATGGTAGGAAATAGTAACATGATAGTAGAGTGGAAAAGAGAGGTATAAGTTATAATAGTTGGAAACACTAACTATTATAATTGGTGCCTCAAACATGGATGGAGTTATAATAGCTCACTACTCCATCAATTGCAAGTTTGGTGCCCCAAACACCCTCTTAATTTTACGTTTGAATGAAAAGAAACAATAGTTTGACCTCATACTTATCATTATACATTAATTCATAATCATATTGTGTTTATCATAATAATAAATTAAATAGGACAATTGCAAATATAACAATCAAATTCAAAGTATTAGCATATATAGCAACATTTTAAAAAAAAAAACTGCAAATATAGCAAAATCTATCAGTAATAAACTTCTATCACTAATAGACCACCACCAATGATATGGTCTATTACTGGTAGATCATAAGAGTCTATCAACAAAAGAAGTATATTGCTGATAAACTTTGCTATATTTGCAATTTTTTAAAAATGTGGCTATACACTTGGTTATTATCCCTAAAATTGCTACTCATTATAATTAACCCTAAATAGTATTCGGGTAAATTGTGAATTTAGTCTTTAAACTTTGTGATTGCTTCTATTTCAAATTTATGAATCTACTAGACACAAAATTCAAAGTTAAGATTTTATTAGACAGAAAAGACAAATTTATATCTAATACATCAATTAAATTATTTAAATTTTAATTGTCACAAGATTAAACGTTCAAGGATACTTTTGAAAATTTAGAAATCGATTAATAGACACAAATCTAACTTATAATTTAACAAAAGTAATAAAATAAACAACATCAAAAGTTGACAAATTAAGACACAAGATTATCAAGGAGCTAATAAGATTAATATGTTAATTTGTGTCAAGCACGTTGCCAATTAGCGTCAGGGGTAGTTGTAATTAGGTTAAAAATATTTGTAGATATAACACAATGTAAAAGAATTTACAGATATAGCAAAATTTAGATTATGTTTTTGAAGTCTATTAGTGTACCAATCAATAGTAGGGGTCTATTAGTGATAGATTATATCGCTGATAGGAGTCAATCAGTGATAGAGTCTATCATTGATAGATTTTGTTATATTTGTAATTTTTTTTAAATGTTGCTATATACTTAATTTTTGTCCCTAAACATGATATCCAATGCACTACTGATAGAGAATTCATGTGCTTGGGAGTCCCTGATGATTAATGATTAAATAAACNTAATTTGTGTCAAGCACGTTGCCAATTAGCGTCAGGGGTAGTTGTAATTAGGTTAAAAATATTTGTAGATATAACACAATGTAAAAGAATTTACAGATATAGCAAAATTTAGATTATGTTTTTGAAGTCTATTAGTGTACCAATCAATAGTAGGGGTCTATTAGTGATAGATTATATCGTTGATAGGAGTCAATCAGTGATAGAGTCTATCATTGATAGATTTTGTTATATTTGTAATTTTTTTTAAATGTTGCTATATACTTAATTTTTGTCCCTAAACATGATATCCAATGCACTACTGTTAGACAATAAATCTGAGTAGTCCCAATATGTGATTAATTTTTTGGACAATTATTATGTTCATACACTATGAAGATTCCATGTACCACAGCGGTTACACTCTATCTCGTACAACCAAACTTGGTTCGTTCCTTTCCTTGTCTCACTCCATTCACAATTTCAAATTTGAAGAATGCGATCTAATTTTACATATCTTCATAAATTTAGTCTTCTAGATCAATATAAAAATAAAAACAAAACCCTAGGACCCAACTGACAATTATTTCGGACCTATCACGTAACTAATTTGTTTTTTTTTTATTTTTTAAAATTACCCAATTTTTTACATTGGTTTACATCTACAATAGTTGAATTCTTTGCCAAATTCTAAAAATAAAAGCAAGTTTTTTAAAGCTATTTTTTTAGACCATTAGTAAAAAGTAGATAACAAAGGAATAAACTTGAATGTGAAAATAATGTCTATAGGCTTAATCTTTTAAAATAAAAATAAAAAAACAAAATGGTTATAAAATGGGGCCTTTTTTCTTGTTTTTGAAAATTGTGTTTGTTTTCTCATCATTTCTTACTAATCGTTTTCATATTTTATGTATAAACATTTGAATTCTTAGCCAATATTTTACAAAACTAAGTAAAATTTCAAAAACTAAAAAAAAAAGTAATTTAAAAAAGCTTATTTTTGTATTTAGAATTTGACTGAGAATTTAACTATTTTACCGAAGAAAGATGCAAATCATTATAAGAAATTGAGGAAAAATAGGTATAATTTTAAAAAATTATATAAAAAAAACGAAATGATTTACCAAGTAACGGAGCCTACTTTTTTTAATTTTTAAAATTTAACTTTAATTTTAAAATCAAAACATATAAACTAATAGATGGACGTGATATTTATAGACTTAATTTCTAAAAACAAAATGGTTACTAAAAGCGAAAAGGATTTAATATTTTGATAAATCATACACATCTTTTATTCCTCTCACTCACTTTTTCTACGCAGTTTATGGGTGTGGAGTTTATACTATTTTTGAATTAATGTGTTTATGAAAAAGAAAAAGAATTGTAATGTGTGTTGCTGAACTTTTTATTTCATGGCTGTTCCTATTTTCGTACCTACATTTTTTCCCCTAATTTCATACCCATTTTTCTGCTTTAGTGCTTAGAGTTCAAAAAATAACTTATTCTATGTTTCCAAGTTTTGCATTAAAAGCAAATTTGTTTCTTATATTGAATTTTTCTTATTAATTATTTAGCAGAAAACAGTATAAATATAAATTTGTGTTATAGTGTTCGATATAATATTAAATTTTTATTTCTCATTCATCTTTATTACCTCTTCCAATTAATATTGAATTTTATTCATTGGGTGATTTAACGTAGTATATAAAATGAGCTGTCATAGGATTTCAAATATAGCCTTTTGATCACCTAATTTGGTTTAAAAAAAAAAAAAAAAAAAAATTACTATAAGAAATAGCAAAATTTAATAATGAGTGTTATATATATGATCTTTATTGGATAATGCTTCCAACTTGAAAATCAAACAAATACATGAAAAAAATATATATATCTTTTAGTTAGTTACCTTGAATTTGAGGAGGCAATCGAGTTTAAGTATATATTAGATCTTGATATAGAAAAAGAAAATCGTTCCTTGTGTCTGTTTTTTAAATGTATATTTATTCAAGAACATGTCATTATTTGTATACGATATAGTTTGGTTTAAAATATTAAGAACGACCCAAACTGATCCAAATAAGTACATTTACAATAATAAAGTATGAAAAGAAATGGATATTAATTGGTTACGAATTTGGTCACGGAACTATTGAAATTGACCACCAACTCCTCAACCCATAATAGAATATCAATTTGATGTTCTTATGCCGACACGTGGCATGCAGATGGGTAAACAATACAATGTGACGCTGAGATAACAAGTGTTCGGTTGGATTAAGGAACTCTTTTAAACCAAATTTAAGTTTTTTTGTTTCTTTTTTTCTTTTTTAAACAAATTCAAGTTGTCTTTACCAAGATTCGAAATATTGATGTCAATGAAAATATCAAAGTTCCCATTTTATGGAAAATATCAATAGAAGTTTCAGAAAATTTTATGAAAATTGATAAAAATTATTATAATTAATTAATAAAACTTTGATTGTACCTTAATTATACTATAACTGACTATTTTTAATCATCATTTCTATAAAGTAAGAAAACATTTAGATGTATATTGTAAATAACTGTGTTGATGGGAAAGTAAAAGTTTAAAAAAAAAATCATTACAATATAATATAAAATTTTGATAATTAATTATGATTAATTGAAAAATTAAACGATATGGAATATTTACCTACAAAATAATTGCAAAATATTTATTATAAAATGTACATGTCTAATACCAAAAATGACCTTAGAGCAATTTAATTTTGAGGTGAAATAATGTGAAAATGCAACGGAAAATGTTTCGGATGAAGTTAAAAATAAAATATGTTATTTTTCTCAATTTTGATTTCTTAAAAATGAAAGTTTTGGATGGTAAAAAAAAAATAAAATAAAACATACATCAATTCAATTCTGAGGTGAGATGATGGAAAATTAAAAATAAATATATGTTATTTTTCTTAAATTTGATTTCTCGATAATCAACATTTTGGATGGTAAAAACTTCCATTGAGTAACTAGCATAGTTAATAGCTAAAAAAAAAAAAAAAAAAAAATTCAATCTTAAAAAATTGGGAGAGAATAAAAAAATTTCTCCCTCGTCGAAACTTCGAGATTTCAACCAAAATTTTACACTATGGTCCTTACCAAACAGCCGGCTCAGGTTAGTTATTAAGATTTAAATACTAGTAATCTATTTTTAAATGTTTGAGTTCTTCTTCTTACTTGACCCTATTGTGACTTTGTTGGACTCAAAAAAACTATATACATATATATTATTGATTTCATGGCTATAACTAATATTGTGAAAATTTATATTTTAAGGACTATAAAAATAAAAAGTTAGTGAAGGACAAATATTCTTTTAAGCAATAGCCTAACAAAATAAAATTTTGAAATATATACATATTTATTTTATTCATTCAAAATCTAATTTTTTTCCTAAAACAAAACTAAATTAATTAATTTCAATATAATTCATGAAGTAATTTAATGCGACAGAACTTTCTAATTTAAACTGATTCAACTCAAACATGCACATTTATATATTTGAGTATATATAAAGTGAGAAATTTAAATCTAAATTTTTATATTAATTAAGCTATGATTATATATCGATTCAATTCAAACATATATATATATATATTTCAATTCACCTTCATAATTTGAATTATATCAATAAAATTATATATATATATTTCAATTCACCTTCATAATTTAAATTATATCAATAAAATTTTAAGAATCATCGAAAAGTATTTGGATTAGTTTTTAACAAAATCTCCAAAGCTAGATAAAATATATAAATATAAATAAAGAAATAAAAGGAACAACTTTAAACTTTGAAATTAGCAATTGAGTCCATTTTACCTTGGACTTCAAAATTATCAAAATGGACTCTAATATTGAACAAATATGTTCATTTTATGTATATCCAACATGTTTTTTTAATAACATTTTTGGTTAAAAATCATATTAGGTTCCTCAATTTTAACAAAAGTAACAATTTGGTTCATATGTTGTAGAAATAATAACAATTCAGGCTTGGTAAAAAATTCATTAACTAGGTGTTTGTTTTCCTCTAGTCATAAATTTTTTTTTTTTGTCTCGGTAGAAGATGTTACCATTCTTTATAGAAGGACTAAACTGTTGTCATTTTTTAAATACAGAGACCAAATTATTATTTTGAAAGTTTAGAGATTAAATTGTTAATTTTATTAAAGTCTAAGGATAATGTGATTTTTAACCTTTAACACTAATTAAAAAAAAGGTAATAATGTAAAATATTTCAAACCCAAAAGTTCCAATAAGTATTCCGCTTTTAAAATCAATACAAATTAAAAAACCAAGCACAAAATTCAACTTTTATGTCTATTGTCAAAAAGTTTAAGCATATATAATATCGATGAAAATGTCAAAATTTTAAGATTCTCATTTAGCTTGTAGCCAAAATTATGCTTCGAATATTGAAAACTTCTTGATTTTCATTTAAAAAATTGAAAAATTAATATGTTATTATCCCTTGAGTATCATTTTTATTTTTATTTGGTCTCAAAATTTTAAAACGTTACATTTTAAATCTTTAAATTTTGAGTTCAATTTTAATTCTTTAAATTTTGAGTTTAATTTTAATTTAATCATTAAGTTTTAAGATGCTATAATTTCACTTTAAAATTTTGGTTTTATTTCAATTTAGTCCTTAAATTTAAAGATTTACACTTTTAACGTCAAAATTTACTAAATATTCATTTTGAGTCTTTTATATTAATATCTATTAATTAATGTAAAATAATTATGAAATGAAAATTTAAACTTAACTTTAATAATTTTTTAAATTCTTTTAAATAAATGTATAGACATTAATATTAAAGATGAAAAAGTGAATATTTAAGAAAAAATCGGAATTAAAAGTGTAAATCTTAAAATCTAAAAATTAAATTAAAAGAAAGCTGAAACTTCAAAAATTAAATTGGTAACATTTTTGAAACTCTTGGGCTAAATTAAAATCATTCTTAAAATTTATTTAAAATGTAACATTTAAAATTTAACAAATAAAAAAATTAAAAAAAAAATCTAACTAAACCCGATATTTAGATTAAAAAAAAAAAGAAGAAAAAAAGAAAATTGTGGAAAGGTTAAAATTTGATTAAAAATCTAAAACCGACCATCGGTCTCCAATGTGCCTCTTAGAACGTGAGAATCTTACATAACGTACACCTTCCACCGACTCTCCCATTTCGAAAACCAAAACCAAATACTAAACCCCTTCACTGGGCCCTACTCCCTTGCCGACCCTCAACGTTTTTATCCAATCAAGGCCGACATACACTGGCCCCACATTCTCATCACTTCATCTTCTTTTTACACGTTGCACTCTCTTATTGGTCCATCCAGAACCTTCCACACCCCCTCTCTCTCTCTTACTTTCTTCTTTTGACTACCACTCCATTTCGCGACTACTAAAGTCTCTCCCCACTCGCTCTTTAAACCGGCCACGTGGAGAAAACCCACCACGTGTCAGCGCGTGGTTCAAGCGTGCGAATGCGCGAAGGGGATTTAGATTTGACGAAAAAGGCAAAAAGAAGAAAATGATTTGTTTTCATTTTTTTTTTTAATTTTTATTTTTCAAAACAACTAAATGCTTTTCTTTTCATTGAATCCACTCCACCACGTCGGTTGCCCTGCCAGGAAATAATAATAATAATAATAATAATAATAATAATAATAGTAATAAATAATAATAATTTTTGGCGTTACGATCAGGATTAGGCGCGTTGGATCCGTATAGCGCGTTTTGTTATAGCTATAAATTGGTACACTTGGAATCCCACTAAGCAACCAAACTTATTGACACAACGCACAAAGCTTATTCACTCATTCACTCAATTACTACCAAAATATCTCTCTGTTTTCTTGTGATCTTCTAGCATAGCCATGGCGGAGTACGAGAACAAGAAGATCGAGGAGGGAGTTCAAGAGAGTGGCGTCGAGGCCACGGATCGTGGGCTGTTTGATTTTTTGGGAAAGAAGAAGGAGGAAGAAGAGAAGCCCCATGTTGCAGCTCCGGAGGAGGAGGTGGTCGTCGTTACTGAACACTTTGAGAAAGTTGAAGTTTCTGAACCTCCACCACCGGTCCACAAGGTTGAAGAAGAAGAGAAGAAACCTAGTCTCTTGGAGAAGCTCACCCGATCCGATAGCAGCTCTAGCTCTGTAAGTATCATCTATTCTTTTTATTTATTTATTTATTTTTGGTCTTTTGAAGTATTTAAAAGTTCATTTCAAATAGCTCAATCTTCCATCACTCTGAACTCTTCCATTAAAAATATTTAGGTTCTGCCTAAATTTATATCTTTATGCAATCTACGCAACTCTTCAATAAAAATTGCTGTGTGACAATTTTTTTATAATTGTCTTGTATGTAAAGGAGGGCATGACAATTTTTTTATATCTGCACTAATCATTACAGTTATAAGTAGCACAGAATTTGACATGGAATTGAGAAAAAAATTTAAATACTTATATACATCGTGAATCAAAGTGTCCAATTGTATTTTGTTATGTGACAAATTATTTTTACTTCCTTTTTTTTGTTTTGAAATATCTTGATTTTTTGTTTCATGGTGATGAAATGAGATGCATATAGATGGATGTGTTCTAAGTATTACTCCTCTACTTTTTGTTTCTTTTAACTGTACTTAGAGACTTTGAGTAATAATCCAAATAACTGATTGTTAATATTAACTAGGAAAAAAATTAACAAACTCAAAATAATCTAAATTTTAATGTGTGCATACATGTATTAATTGACTTTTAATTGTATTGATAGCATTGAATATGGTTTTGCAGTCTAGCGATGAGGAGGAAGGAGAAAACGGAGAGAAGAAGAAGAAAAAGAAGGGACTAAAGGAGAAGTTGAAGGAGAAGCTAGGAGGAGGAGAAGAGGAAAAGAAGGAAAAGAAGGAAGAAGCTAAAGAACATGAACACGAAGCAGTAGCCATCCCAGTTGAGAAGGTGGACGATGCCGCACATCCTGAGGAAAAGAAAGGATTCCTAGACAAGATCAAGGAGAAGCTTCCAGGACACAACAAGAAGCCGGAGGAAGCGGCTCCGGAGGCGGCCCCGTGCGCTGGCGAGGCTGCTCCTCATCATCATGAAGAAGATCAAGGAAAGGAAAAGAAGGGATTTTTGGAGAAGATCAAGGAGAAACTCCCAGGTTACCATGCTAAGGAGGAAGAGAAGCCAAAGGAGGAGGCAGCTTCTCATTGAAGATATTGCATAATGGTTCAGATCATAATCATCGTCATTTGTGGCGTGGATTTCTTAATGCTTTATTTTTAATTATGTGTTTTGTAAGAATTATATATGTGCTTTTTTGATGTGCATATATATTATATATGGGATTTGCTTTAAGGTGGGGAAGGGATGTGTTTTCTTTTTCGTTGTCATTGTGTTCATTTTGTATTTAGTTCTTGTGTGTGTTGATAAAGTTAAAAAAGAAAAAAAAAAATTGTATTAATTAATGATTTTTTTTTTTCATCCAATATATTATTAGTTGGAAAATAGAAATAGATAAAAATGCAACTAGGACGAGAAAGTGCTAGAACAACTTCCAAAATGTAAATGATCGTACGAAGGAGAGATGTTGGTTTTAATAGGGGCCACATGTTATGGGATGAAAGTCTT
>QLSR01000017.1:42755-85153 GCA_031780015.1 Citrullus colocynthis | reverse complement strand
TTTTTTTTTTTCATCCAATATATTATTAGTTGGAAAATAGAAATAGATAAAAATGCAACTAGGACGAGAAAGTGCTAGAACAACTTCCAAAATGTAAATGATCGTACGAAGGAGAGATGTTGGTTTTAATAGGGGCCACATGTTATGGGATGAAAGTCTTTACTTGTGGCTTAAAATCAATATGTTCAAAAAGGAAATTTTGAATTATTATCTCTCGTTCATCTACTCTAATACCTTAGTAACAAGGTTTATGAATAGCTTTATGAAGAAGCTTCGAGATTTTGAAGAAATGTCTACAATAATCCTTAACTATTCTTGATCTAACTACAATGAAATAAATTATTAACATATTGTTTGATAACATGTCAAATTAGAGTGTGGATACCATTGTATATATTACTAAAAATTTCTATAAACCCCACGCTCTCAACCTCCCCCTTTCTAACTGCAATTAACACTACCCAGCCCAAAAAAAAAAAAAAAAAAAAAAATTAGAGCAAAACATTTCTTGATTAAAAACCAAAGTTAATTATAATGAGTAGTATTTTTAGGTTAATAAGTCAGTGTAAGCAACGTTTTTAAAGAATTGTATTATATAGCAATTTTTTCAAATCTCCATATTTATTTATTTTTTTTATTCCTATAAAACATTTTTTTTTCTTTTGTAAACATTTTTTTTCTCTTCTATTATTTTTTGTAATCTTGTTTCTCATTCTTGATCAACATATACTGGGTTTTCTCTTCTCAATTTCGTCATTTTTCTTTAATTTTCATTATATGTTCAATTTCATACAATATTCTTTTTTTAGTTATATTTGATTTTCGTTGACTTTTCTGTCTTTACAAGTTTCTTTCCCCATCTCTCTTTCTCTTATTATATTTTTGGTGTTTATAATTATATTTGTTTACCATAATAATTGTGAAATTTGAACTTTTGACTTTTTCTAATCGAAAGTCTATGTCTTAATTATGTCCATTAAATTATATATACTCATGTGGCTTTTTACACTGTAAATTTTTTCTTAGTAAAAGTCTATCACTAACTTACTTTTAATTCACCGCCTAAATCTATTAATGATGGTAGACTATTATAATTGACGGTAGACAATCACAATGCACAACTAATATACTTTTGCCTCTTCTATCACGGGCAGATTTCCCAAAAAAAAAAAAATCTTTTTAATCGTTCTCCATTTTCTCACTTTCTTCCTCCAATTTTGTTTTCTCCATCCCTTTCATTAATAACTCAACAAAATTAAAGTAATTTGATGCAATCAATTTTACAAAGCAACTATAAGAACTATAAACAACTAAATTGCAGCTAGATTATTTGTGATTGAAGCAAAAAAGTACACAACAAAAGTATATTAGTAAGCTTCTATATAAGTGATAGAATTCTACATGCTATGTAAAATCTATCATTAGCTATCATAGATAGATTTCAAATAATATAAGTTTACAAGTCATAGACTCTTATCACTAATAGAGTCTTAGTGATACCTATAATATAAGTGATAGATTTTATCGACAATACCTCATATCACTGATAGTTTACCCATAATAGAGTATCAGTGACAGCTCTATCGTTGATACAAACCCATCAATGATATACTTCTATTGGTGATAGATTTCGCTATTGGTGATTGAAGTCTATCTCAATAATATGAATCTTTGAGTGATAAAAGTCTATTACTACCATAGCAAAATCTATGAGTGATAGATTCTATCGTTGATAGACTTCTATCACCAATAGACTCTATCATTGATAGACTTTGAGAGTAGATTTAAATTTTTCTATTTTTGCAAATTTTTTATACATTGTGCTATATCTACTAATACTATGAGCATGATTGCTATATTTTAAAAAGTCAAAAATTCAAATCCCATAATTATTGTGTGAAAAAACATAATGATAAACACCAACAAAATAACAAGAGAGAAAAGAAATCAGGAACTTGTAAAGAAGAGAAAAGTCAATGAAACCATATATAAACTAAAGAAAGAGAATATTGTACGAAATTGGACATATAATGAAATGAAAGAAAAAAATGAAAAATTGAGAAGAAAAATTCCAATGTTAATTAAGAATGAGAAACCAGATGAACAAAAACAACATAATAGATCATTTGAAAAACAATCCAAACCAAGAGGTTCGAGGATGGAATCTCCCAACAGGACATGCTGTTGAACTTAGAAAAAGAATTTATAATAGGAATAAAAATAAAACAAGCAAGGAGATTTGAGAAAATTGCTATATTTGCAATTCTTTAAAAATGTTGTTATAAACACACTTAATTAATAACCCTAAAAGTATTACCCATTGTAATTACCCACAAATTTATAGTGAAAACAATGTTTATAAGCTTAATTTTTAAAAACCAAATGGTTACCAAACCGAGCCTAAATATTTCTTTTCCTTTCTTTCTTTTTTCTTTTTTTTCTTTGTTGAATTTAGAATTCAAAAACTTTGATCTTTTAGTTATAATAATATACTAATTTACTAGTTGAGCAAGGCTTTGTTGGGATGTATGTCCTAAAGCCTCGTAGTTAACAAGTTATTTGAAATGATGGTTGGTTATTTTATTATGCAATTATCCATTAAAGAAATATCCAAGGTTATTTTATATAGCTTAAATATGTATGTGGTTGATGTACAGGTGAATCATGTTTGAGTAATAACCTAAATGGATAAAGTTGGATGTTTTATCCTCGTGACACTATGGATACGACCTACTTTATAATTGTTACAAAAGTTGTAAAGTGTTACAAACAATTTGATCATAATCGTTCATGTAGAGACATGTGAATGGGAGTATCCTATATAAAGAGTTTGTATAAGACCAGACCACGAAATAATTAATCTCTCTTTATAACATTGTTTACTGAAGAGATTTACATTTTATAGGATGATCATAGGTGACTTGACCTTAATCCTGAATGAGTTATGAAATCTTTTCTATGAAGACAGTCATTTGATCTGAATGGGTGAGAGTGGCCAGATTCGCCGACTCAATATGCCTATCATTTTGAGGATTTGTCCAAGTAGGGAGCTTAAAATACAACTACACAAGATGAAATTCACTCATTCTCGTCTTTAAGTTAAGTAGATAAATTGCTTCCTCAAGTGCTGACTTTGGACCTTGAACAATGGGGCCCCTCCCTCTCAATCGAGAGTGTTTTGTTTATGGTAGGATCTTAAACAGGTTGTTCATTAGAGGATCAATGAGATTTAAGGAGTTATATGTAATTACAGGGGAAAAACAGTAATTTGATCCAACTGTAATTACAAGCAATTTGTGAAAGGTCAACTCTTTGTTGATTGGTTATATCCGTGGACACAGAAATATATCTACAGTGCAAAGAGTACAGTTGCGGGTCTTTAGTGGAGTAACCCACAGTTAATGAAAGTTGATAATTTAATTAATTAATCTCGTATCATTAGAACTTTTAATTTGAAGGTCCATTAGATCCCCTACTAGCTCACTAAAGGTAAAATAAGGAATATTTAGTTTTGGAAGAATTTGAATTGTTCAAATTATAAGGTTTTAAGTTAATCTTGAATTAGATTCAAAAAAATTAAACTTTATAATATGAGAGTATTAATAGTTGAATGAGATTCAAATATTAAATCAATATGAATATGATTCATATTAAAACTATAGCTTACGTTTAATATGAATGAGATTCATATAATAAGGGAATTAAATGTAAATTCTATATAAATTTAATTTTGAATTAAATTCAACACTGAACTTTATAACATGAGAGAATAATATATTTGAATAAGATTCAAATGTAATATTAATTAAATAATATGAATGAGATTCATATTTAAACTATAGGTTATGAGAGAGAAATACATCTGAATATGATTCAAATGTAATATTAATTAAATATATGATATTTAATGAATATATATTAATTAATTAGATTAATTAATATTTATTTATTTAATTAAATTACATATGATTTAATTTAATCTTAGTTGAATTTTAACCCTTTATGGTTAAGGGGAGTTAAAGGTGAGTTAAGGGAAGTTGTAATCAATTGTTCCCTTCTCTCTCAATAACAAATATAAAAATATAGTAATGAAAATTCTCTCAACTCCCATTTCAGTGGACTCTTAAAATCTCTCTACATTCTTCTCTTTGATCTTTCCAAAAACAAGAAGGATCCCACCATCCTATTCCTTGTCTTGAGAATAGCAAGGAAAACCTGGTGGTGATGTCATGGTGATTGATTGTGTTCTTGGAAGGAGGTGTGCGTTCAAGGAAGATTTTCATAGTTCGTGGTTGTTCGTGAAGTTATGTGGAGATAATTTCTTGAAGAAAGTTTTCAAGGATATGTCTTCTTTCCATGTAAAATCATGCTTATGAATGTATGTTTATCCTATTATGTAATTTCTCTATTTTTTTCAAGAATTTCCAAAGTAAGTTTCAAAAGCAAACACGTTCACGAGCTTCCATCGAGGAATTCGATTCCTTGAAGCTTAAGTTGTCAATTAAATTTTCTAACCAAAACCAAGAATAAACAAACAAATATATTTGAATTCAACCCATTAATTTTTCTCCATATATATCCCAAGACAAATGTTAAAAATCTAAAAATTAAAAATTAAATAGTTATCAGATGAGGTTTAAAAACTACTTTTTTAAAAAAAATTAAATACATGGATTGGATTTTAAAAACACTCCTTAAAAGTAGACAATAGAGCAAAAAAATCAATAAGTGAAGTATTAGTCTTTATAAGTTTGAAGTTAAAAAAAAAAAAAAAAAATTACTAAATGAGAAGCATAACATATCACATTAATTTCATATTCACGGCACTTGTAACATATGACAAACAAATTAACAAACAATAACACTCATCTACACACATAGTAGGATGCGCAACCTAGTAGGATGCGTAACATATGACAAACAAATTAATAAACAATAACCAAAACAAAATGTTAAATGGATACAAAAAAGCACACCTAGTAGGATGCGCAACCTTGGACAAACCCAACCCCTAGTTTTTAACCATCGTGAAACATCCAAAATCCCAATCACCAATCACTATATCCTAAGCAAAACTGAAACCACATAAATATATATGTATATAAACCCATCAATACACCACAAACATAGGCCATTGTTTGATCATCAAATTGGATTACTTAGTCTAAGGTCCAAGTGAGCCAAGATGCGATGGCAGTTGTTGAAGCGCCTTATGGCTATGGCCACTGTAATTGTAGCTGTTAATGGCGATTGGTTGGTTGGTGTCGGGAGCTTCGACATGACCGGCCCGGCTGCCGGAGTGAACATGATGGGGTATGCGAATATGGATCAGAACACGGCGGGGATTCATTTTAGGTTGAGAGCGAGGAGTTTTGTTGTTGCTAAAAATGTTGATGGGCCAAGAATTGCGTTTGTTAATTTGGATGCTGGAATGGCTTCTCAATTGGTCACCATTAAAGTGCTTGAGAGGCTCAAGTCTAGGTATATGTAATGCATATTAATTTAGGTGGTTGGTGAAATATCTATATCCAATTAATGAACTAAACATTTCTTTTAACTGATGTACGCAAAAACATAAAAAACAAAACATTTTGTACAAAGGTTTGGGAATTTATACACGGAAGAGAACGTAGCAATAAGTGGAATCCACACACACGCCGGCCCCGGCGGCTATTTACAATACTTGGTCTACTCCATAACATCTCTCGGCTTCGTTCAACAATCCTTCGACGCCATCGTCGACGCCATTGAACAGAGCATTGTACAAGCTCACCGAAGCCTCAAACCAGGCTTCATCTTATTCAACAAAGGCAAGCAATTTGGCAGTGTTTAATTTTGTCGATGGATTTTGGTTCTTGATCTTCACTGACGGTAGTAAGGTGACAGGTGATGTTGCAAATGCGGGGATTAATAGAAGCCCAAGTGCTTACCTTATGAACCCACAACAGGAACGAGATCGATATGCAACAAATGTGGATAAAGAAATGACAGTTCTGAAGTTTGTTGATGGAGGGAGTGGGAAGAACATTGGCGCATTCAGTTGGTTTCCTACGCATGGGACTTCGATGAGTAGAGATAATAAGCTGATTAGTGGGGATAATAAGGGCGCTGCTGCCAGGTTTTTCGAAGATTGGGTTGCTTCTGACCATACAACAACAACCTCCTCCAATCATACCTCAGGTAATTTCTTTTTTTTTTTTAATGTTCTTCAGTATCCGAGTCTAACTTATGCGTACATCGACTAATTNGCTAATCTAATCAAATTACGTCACGCGGTGGTTGGACTTGAAGCTATGGTATCCTAGGCTTACTAAAATGGATTAGGCCATATTTAAACAAAGTCGAATTAAAAATAGGAAAATTGTACTGTATGGCCAAAGTTTTGAAACATGTCCACAAACAAAATTATTTGATTTATAGCCTCAAAGTCACTCAAGCTCAAGCCCATAAAGTATCTCCTCTCAAAAGCTATAAATAGAGGCCCACCTTCAATTGAGCAACATCCAAAAACTTTTAAAATTAAGATTTAGAATGCATAAGATTAAAAAACTAGAAGACTTAAACTTCAACAAATTGATATTGATCAACATGTCAAAAAGCCAATCCAAATAGATTAGCAAGTTAGAGATCAATTCACATTAAAAAAAAATGTCGGAAGTCGATCCAATTATCGATCACCTAAAAAACTAACAAGCTCAAAGATCCATCATGTAAGAAGATTAACAAATTTATGTAGGAGAGAAAAAGAATAAAGGATATAAGAATTTGGATCGTTGAACACCATTTTACAAATTTAAGTGTATTTTCCCTATTAATATATATTTTGTTTAAAAGTTATTATTTTGAAAATAGATATTGTAGAGTTGATGAAGAAAGCAGAGACAATAAAGGCGACAGGAGGGAAACGCTGCAGCAAAACAAGTAGCCAAGCCTCAAAAGTTAGGAAGAACGACGGATCTCTATTCGTAGCTGCATTTTGCCAGTCCAACGTTGGCGATGTTACGCCCAACGTACTTGGCGCATTTTGTACTGATTCAGGAAAGCCCTGCGACTTCAATCGCTCGTCTTGCCACGGCAGTGACCTTCTATGCGTGGGTCGCGGGCCTGGGTACGTACGTTACATACAACAAAATTCTCTACCAACAAATTTTTTGCACATCACCTGTTTGTTAAAATGCCTCACAGCTTCCCAGATGAAATTCTTAGCACAAAGATCATTGGGGAGAGACAGTTCCAGAAAGCGGCTGAATTGTTCACAACAGCTACAGAGAAACTAACAGGGGAGATCGATTTTCGCCATGTGTATTTGAATTTCACGGATATTCAAGTGGAAATTGATGGGAATAATGTCGTTAAGACTTGTCCAGCTGCCCTTGGCCCTGGTTTTGCCGCTGGAACTACGGATGGTCCCGGTGTGTTTGGGTTTCAACAGGGGGATACTGAGGTCAGTACAATATGCCTAATGGGATGAACCTTTGCCTTTCTTTTTTCCATTGTCTTTAAATTTTGTTGCAGATCAATAAGTTGTGGAAGAAGTTGCGAGATTCATTGAGGAAACCCAGCGAGTTTCAGGTTGACTGTCAGAAGCCGAAGCCGGTTTTGTTGGACACCGGCGAGATGTTCGAACCTTATGCTTGGGCGGTATGAAAGAAAAAGTTTACCTTAAATCAATTACAAATTTGATTTGCATTAGTATAAAGTTATTATATGGTTTATGTGATTCCATGAAGAAAATGAGGGTCAACCAAAATTGATAGAACGAAATAAACTCAAAATGTATTGTTTTGATGCTAAAAAAATGATCAACCATGAATTTATTTTACGACGAAAAACAGTCAAAGTGCCTGCACAAGACAAAACAGATTAAGTATTGGTGTGGTGTCAAGCCATACACACTTCGACGCCCAAAATCCTAAACTATTTTCTACTATCAAGCACCGATGTGGTTGAAGGTGCGCCATGACACCACATCAATGCTTAAGCTCTTTTGTCGTACAGACACTTGGACCATTTTTTCCCGTAAAATAAATTCACGATTCAACAAATTGAATTCCTGACATATTGGACATGATAATAGATGACACAAAAGAGTTCTGTGTAGGTCAATAAAACGAGATGGACAAGTTGGGCAAACAAATGCAGTTTAAAATATATGTTGTTTGTTTGCGTTTATGGCTCGCTAGTCCAAGTTACATACTCTCTGGTGCCATATTATGCCAAATTATCATTTGTTAGTCCAAAACATTTGTCACATAAATATGTAAATAACTCTATTGATGACAGAGATTTGTTATAATCAGAACTGGGAAGTTTGTAAACTTCAAGAGTTTAGTGAACATGAAACAGAATCTATCCTGTAAGCCATGCCATGAATGTGGTGTACAAAAAGTGCGTATCGTAATTGATTGCTAACTTTGATGGGTGAATCTGCAGCCAGCGATTCTTCCAATACAAATTCTCAGGCTAGGAAAATTGATCATACTCTCAGTACCAGGAGGTACAAATAGAAAAAGGACCCTAAAACTTTTGAGTTAAATTTCAAGTTTTTTCGCTTAGTATGAGCTTACCCCTTTGTGTGTTGCAGAGTTCACAACAATGGCTGGCCGACGGCTAAGGGAAGCAGTAAAGGAAACTCTAATTAGCAATGGAAATGGAGAGTTTGATGATGACACCCACGTTGTGATTGCAGGGCTTACAAATGCATACTCTCAATATGTAGCTACTTTTGAAGAATATGAACAACAACGATACGAAGTACGCACTTTAGTCTCAAATTGAAATGAGGAAAAAAAAAACTTGAGGCTAGTTTTTGTCCTATGTTTTGGTTTTGATAATTGAGGTGCTAGGGTAACCATTTGGTTTTTTATTTTTAGTTTTTGAAAATTAAGCCTACAAATACTCCTATTAGCGAATTTCTTGCTATGTAATCTACTTTTCATCCATGTTTTCAAAAACCAATCCAAATTTTGAAAACTGAAAAATGTAGTTTTTAAGTACTTGTTTTCCAAATTTAGAGTTTAGTTAAGAATTCAACTCTTGTACTTAAGAAAGATACAAACCATGGTAAGAAAATGAGAGGAAATAAGCTTAATTGTCAAAAAGTAAAAACAAAATGGTTATCAAATTGGAGCCTAAGTTATTTTTATTAATGACTCCATGTTCCATGATATCTTCAGGCTGCCTCAACTCTCTATGGACCGCACACTCTATCAGCATACATTCAAGAGTTCAAGAAACTAGCAACAGCAATAGCCAAAGGTGAAAAAATTGTCAAACCAATTGCCTCTCCGCCAGACCTTTCCTCCGTCCAACTCCGATTCGTATCAGACCCTTTTGGAGAATCGCCACCGAATGGGACCAACTTTGGAGACATTAAACAAGACGTCAACTTACCAGAAAATGGTTGGTTCAAAAGAGGGGGCATTCAGAAACCAACTGCCACATTTTGGAGTGCAAACCCAAGATTCGACCTCTTAACTGAAGGGACCTATGCCGTGGTCGAAAAGCTAGAGAAACAGCGATGGACACCGGTGTATGATGACGACGATTTCTCCTTGTTTTTTAAATGGACATTAGACAACACATTTATGAACAGCTTAGTGACTATCGAATGGGACATCCCAATAAACGCCGATCCAGGTGTGTATCGATTTCGACACTTTGGATCATCAAAGAGTACAATAAACACAACCAACACATATTTCACTGGGGCCTCGCAAGCATTTGCAGTGTTCTAAAGCAACATTAAACTTAATGCAAATGGAGTTTGTAATATTGAAAGTTTAAGTTTGCAGAGTAACAAGGTAGGAGGCTGCTTCATTATTTGTTCATCCAGATCACACACCTGAGGCATTGCCCTTCACTTAGCAAATTGAAAGCTTTGTTGATGTCTTCAAACCCAACTTCATGTGAGATAAATAAATCCAATTGTAGTTTCTGTCAAGTTCAAATATTCTATCATCAATGGCACAGTGTAGAAGAACTCGTATATAAAAAACCAACAAAAAGCACCATTCCAAAGGAAAATTTCACAAAAATTACCCAAAAACAAAAATTTATCTATGACTAACCTATTTCTAAAAACTTGGTTGGTATTGACCTTTTTGGCATGCAAAAAACCAAATTTACCCTCATCATAAAACACCAACACCCATGGTCTAACTTGGTTTTCCTTATTCATGGCTTCCAACTATCGTATTCAATGCAACACTAACATTCTACGGTAGCATTTATTCTCAACCAACATTGAATAACGTTGATGATGAATCAAAATGGGACAAAGAATGGGAGGTCGCTCTCATCCATTCCCTTCCGGTCGAGTACTCCTCCCATTGTTCTCTCGGTTTCAGTCGAGTGCTCCTCCAATTATTATTATTTTTTGATACACAGTTTTTCTATATTTGTAAATAGTTTAGATGATTTTGCTATATTTGAAAACAACCTAATTTATATTTATTTAATTATTTAATTAAATGAAATAATTTAAATAATGTTGAAATAAAAAAATGTTCATTTATTGATATTTTGAGTGATTAAATAAATAATCAATATAACAATATATTAAATAATTAAATTGAATTATGACTAAATTATTTGTTCTCTTACATTAAATAATTATTTAGTTTTGGTTTTTATATACAAAATTGGTAAATCAAACACATTAATTATCCTACAAATTTAAACACAAATATTAATTATCAGCGACATTTAAAATCAAAATGTTTAAATCTCATAATATCCGTACCCACAAAACAATATCCATGATCCTGTCTCTAAATAAGAAAAAGTGATAGAACTATCCTAAACTTGTGGTAGTTACAATTACATACAAATTGAGCTTTCCGTGATGTGAAGGGACTACCGCCACACCGAATTTGATAATAAAATGAAACTCATTTATGATTCCACTCTCTTGAATACAAAAATATCTAAATTTAGCCCTGGATCTAGTGTTGTTTAATTCCAACCATTTTAACAGTTATGTAACTTATCAAGAGTTTGATTTTCAAAGTTGAATGTGTTGGAATATCATCCCAACGACGATGTCCTTTTTTAAGAGTCTCTTGTAAGGTGAGAATTTTTGTGTGTTTTGCTTTTAAATGTTCTTATGGTATTAATTCACATTTAGTAACAAAATATTAATTAATAATTATGAGCAACCCAATATCCTTAGAAATTTTGGAATTTACTTTGAAATTCAAAATAATTTCCTCACTCAAGGACATTAGAAAATTGTGCTTATTTAATATTTCGTCATCAAATTCTTTTAGGAAAATTTCATGTATTTTTAGGATTATTATCCCAAAAAAAGAATACTACTAAATTTCCTAACACAAATATTTGTTTAAAACAAATCTATTTTGGAGAGTTTCATGTATTTCTGGAACTTCAAAAAAAATCTAAAAAAGAGAACAGTACTTTTATTACAAGCTTAGAAATTCACGTTTATTAAATTTTAAAAAGTAAACTTGAGCTAATCTTTTGAAACGAAGAGTTCTTATTTTAGAAGGTCTACAACTTATTTTATTTCAAACTTCATCGTGGAAACTCAATTTTAAAAAAATTGAAGGGCTATATTATAAAAAATTGGTCAAAAATATCTCTGAACATTCAAAAGTTCCAAAAAAAAAGTTTTGGATAAAAACTATTAGTGTTTTTGTTTCAAAGATACCCTTGAATTTTCAAAAGTTTTAATAGCATCCTTAAACTTTAAGAAAAATTAAAAAATACCCTTAAACTTAAAGAAAATTTCAAAAGTACCAATAAGTTAAAATACCCTTAAACTTAAAGAAAATTTCAAAAGTACCAATAAGTTAAAATACCCTTAAACTTAAAGAAAATTTCAAAAGTACCATTATTTTTAATATATGAACATAAATTGTTAATACCTCGCTGCAAATTTACCTTCAAACTTTCAAAAGATTAGTATTCTTATATTATTTTAAAAAATTAAAAATGTTCTTGTGGTTTATCGACACCCTGTAACCTCCCTTATCTATTTCCTTCCTCCTTACTTCAACTCATGACCTAACACTTCTCTATTTTCTCTATTTTTTTATACTTTTACTACGGTTCTTGTTAACTGTTTAAATTTTTTTTAATCTTATTTAAAAAAAATTAAAAAGAAAAGAACTATCTCCTCCAATTATGTAGATAGATTACAAGTTTTAAAACAAAAACAAAGAGAATAATGGAAAATATAAGGGAACCTTAGGACTTATGTTTTAAGATCGTTGCATTGTAATAGCTGAGTGTATATTAATAGCCAAATACATCCTATTTGTATATTCGACTATTTATCATTTTGGTAAATTTTGAGGAGATTTTGTGAGATTTTGTGGGATCGTATGCTTTAACTTAAGGGAGACTATTTTAGATGACAAAACTGTTAAACATATTTACAAATAATAGCAAAATATTACAGTCTTTCTATGATAGATTACGATAGATTACTATCTATGTTGATCATGACATAGATAGACATAGATAGTAGTCTATTGCGGTCTATCACAAATAGATAAGCAAAATTTTGTTATATTTGTAAATATTTTAGTTCATTTTCCTAATTTGAAACCATCGTTAACTAAAAGTTTTGGTTTATATTTTGTTGCGAGAAAAATGGTATAAGAATTGGACAAATGAAAGACAAGTGAGATATCAATGCGAAGAGTAATATAAAAAATAAAAAGGAGATATCTAAATTAGTTCTTTTCAAACTCAAGAAAACTTCAAACAAAATTATCACTATACTAACGACATTTTTTTTTTTTTTGGTAACCCTAAGAACAGTGATGCAACTTTTGAAAGTTCAAAGATATTTTTTAAACAAGTATTGACAATTTGTGTTCATATACTAATAGTAAGTGTACTTTTAATTTTTTTAAGTTTAAGGGTATTTTCTTAATTTCTAAAAATTCGGAGGTATTTTTGAAACAAAACATTATAGAGACATTGGGCCAAGGAGTTTGGGGGAAAATTGCTATTTCTAACCCAAAAAGTTTTTTATGGGACAAAACTAAAAGGTTCTTTTTCTAACCCATTTTTCAACTTTTCAGAATTTTAGAGATGAGTCCCATAGGGTGAAATGACGTGAATACCCTCAAAGATTTTATTTCTCAACACTCAAATCACATCTTCCTGAAGACCATCTTCTTCACAAGAGTCCATTTTTTTTTCAATACTCTCTAATGTCTGTCATTTGTTGTAAAACTCATCCTATATGACCTGATTTTCTAGAAATAAACCCACAAAAAACTTCTTTGAAAAGCTGATTTCTGAAAATTTTGGGTTTCGAATAGTTTGCGGTAAAAAAACGAAAAGAAAATCCAAAATTTTCATGTAAAGGATGTCTAATATGTGTAGGAATGTCTGAAATCACCAAGAAAAAGAATTCAGAATGTCGTTTTTTATCGCTGTCATTTTTCCTGTAAGTTCATGTTTCCCGTAAGTTGATGGAGTTGATAGAAAAAATGACAGAATGCCAAAATTGCTAAATTTTTCGAAAGTTCGTGTGTATTTTGGCTTTTCGGAGAATATCGTCTCGCCTCGCTCTCTCTGCTATCGTTTCATCTCTATGGCATCGTCGCTCTCACACTAGTCTCACTCTCGCTCTACTTGCTATCGTTTTCCTTCCCGATAAGCGGTTCATTTTCGAGTTTCCTTTCCCGAAACCCGGTTCATGAAACGAAGAGAGCAAGACTAGCGAGAGCGAGACTAGCATGAAAGCGATGATGCCATAGAGACGAAACAATAGCAGAGAGAGAGCGATACTAACGAGAGCAAGAGCGTGAGGGAGAGCAAGACCATATTCACTGAAAAGCCAAAATACACGCGAACTTTTAGGAAATTTGGGCATTCTGTCACTTTTCCTGTAAGGTTTCCCGTAAAATCATGTTAGAAACCTTACGGGAAAAGTCATAGAATGCCCAAATTTTCCGAAAGTTTGCGTGAATTTGTACATTCTGTGACTTTTCCCGTAAGGTTTCCCGTAAGATCATGTTAGAAACCTTTCGGGAAAAGTGACAGAATGCCCAAATTTCTCGAAAGTTGGCGTGTATTTGGGCATTCTGTCACTTTTCCCTTCAATTCCATCAACGTACGAGAAACATGAACTTTAAGGGAAAAATGACAGCGATCAAAAACACATTCTAAATTCTTTTTCTTGGTAATTTCAGGCATTCCTACACATATTAGACCTCCTTTACATGAAAATTTTGAATTTTCTTTTCCGTTTTTTACCGTGATGTATTCGAAAACCCAATATTTCCAGAAATCAACGTTTCAAAGAAGTTTTTCGTGGGTTTATTTCTAGAAAATTGGGTCACATACAATGGGTTTTACAACAAATGACAGATATTAGAAAGTACTGGAAAAAAAAATGAACTCTTATGAAGAAGATTGTCTTGGGGAAGATGTGGTTTGAGTGTTGAGGAACAAGATCTTTGGGGGTATTCACACCATTTCACCATGTGGGACCTATCTCTGAAATTCTGAAAAGTTGAAAAATGGATTAGAAAAAGAACTTTTTAAAAAAGAGGTTAGTTGTGCCCCATCAAAAACTTTTTGGATTAGAAATAGCAATTTCCCGAGTTTGAGAGTACAAAGTTGAGAAAGATAGAATTGTAAACTCCACTTCTAGTTTGGTCTAAGAAATTTGTAAGTCCCAGTACTAAAAAACATCAATTTTATGTTTTGTTAACTCATGGCCTCAAAAGTTCTCAAACTCTCCAAACGTTATAAGAGTAATTTTTAAACTTTCGGAAGTTCAATGTATTTTCTGTACAAAGTACAAAATTTTGAGGTATTTTATATAATTTAGCCGACGCTTTCATTTGTGCAACCTGCACCTAATGCTTTTGATATCCTAAGCCAAAATTACAAGAAAGTGAACCAACATACATATTGCATTTACAATGTTGTAGAAAAGAAACATTAAACTTCAATACAAATGGAGTTTGTAATAGTGAAAGTTGCTGGAAGAGTGAAAAGGCAGGAGGTTGCTTCATTATTTGTTCANTTAAGGGAAAAATGACAGCGATCAAAAACACATTCTAAATTCTTTTTCTTGGTAATTTCAGGCATTCCTACACATATTAGACCTCCTTTACATGAAAATTTTGAATTTTCTTTTCCGTTTTTTACCGTGATGTATTCGAAAACCCAATATTTCCAGAAATCAACGTTTCAAAGAAGTTTTTCGTGGGTTTATTTCTAGAAAATTGGGTCACATACAATGGGTTTTACAACAAATGACAGATATTAGAAAGTACTGGAAAAAAAAATGAACTCTTATGAAGAAGATTGTCTTGGGGAAGATGTGGTTTGAGTGTTGAGGAACAAGATCTTTGGGGGTATTCACACCATTTCACCATGTGGGACCTATCTCTGAAATTCTGAAAAGTTGAAAAATGGATTAGAAAAAGAACTTTTTAAAAAAGAGGTTAGTTGTGCCCCATCAAAAACTTTTTGGATTAGAAATAGCAATTTCCCGAGTTTGAGAGTACAAAGTTGAGAAAGATAGAATTGTAAACTCCACTTCTAGTTTGGTCTAAGAAATTTGTAAGTCCCAGTACTAAAAAACATCAATTTTATGTTTTGTTAACTCATGGCCTCAAAAGTTCTCAAACTCTCCAAACGTTATAAGAGTAATTTTTAAACTTTCGGAAGTTCAATGTATTTTCTGTACAAAGTACAAAATTTTGAGGTATTTTATATAATTTAGCCGACGCTTTCATTTGTGCAACCTGCACCTAATGCTTTTGATATCCTAAGCCAAAATTACAAGAAAGTGAACCAACATACATATTGCATTTACAATGTTGTAGAAAAGAAACATTAAACTTCAATACAAATGGAGTTTGTAATAGTGAAAGTTGCTGGAAGAGTGAAAAGGCAGGAGGTTGCTTCATTATTTGTTCATCCAGATCACACACCTGAGGCATTGCCCTTCACTTAGCAAATTGAAAGCTTTGTTGATATCTTCAAACCCAACTTCATGTGAGATAAATGAATCCAATTGTAGTTTCTGTCAAGTTCACATATTTTCTAAAATAAATAAAATTGGACCATGTACAGGAATTTGAATAAAAGGTAAAAACAAAAGTGAGATATAGTTGAGATATTACTACTTATATTTTGACTACATCATCCCTCATTTTAAATTTTATTTCTCTCAAAACTTTTAATTTCGTTTATCAATATAATCTCTAAACTTATTAAAATTCTATTTTGCAGGGTTAATTTTGTCTCGTTAAAAGTTTAATTCAGTCTTTTATACTCTAAAAGTAGTTTCACTTTAGTCTCTATGGATTAATTAAATAACACAAATAGTCCCTTTATTGTGCTTTATTCACTCAAAATCCCACCAATTTTCTTCTACTTTTACACTGGCTTCAAACTCTAAGTGAAATAAAGGTCAATATGATAAAGATTAGGATATTTTAGGAAGCAACGTTTGACTAGAATATAGAAATTAAATTGAAACTTTTGAAAACCAAAGTCACTAAATCTAAGCTAAAAATACAAACCATAGCAACCATATTTGTAATTTAATTTAATTTATTCTTTAAAGTTCGTTAAAAGATTATTTATCCATCCCATCAAATTTTCGCTCAACATTTTAACCAAACTTCAATAACTATTGGAGTTTTCACATTTCTTAAAGAACTTTTTTTTTTTTCCCTATTATGCACATTTATCGAAAAACTCCATCTTACAACTTTCTACCCCAAACACAGACATCCTAACTCTAACATATTAACTTCAAAGTTCATAACTCAACTCAACTCAGCGCCTCAAACGTCGCTTTGATGAGATAAGAGACATTTGATAACAAAAATTATAAAAAAATTTATGTAAGTTTTTTAGGAACTACATCAGAGTCTTTGATAGTTTTGGTAGCAATATAGAAAATATTAATATAATACTATAAAAACCCAAGCAAGAGTAGAAAATGTAGGGTAAAGTTGTTGGTCACCTTATCTATGTACCATTGAAGGAGTGTGGGAATGTCTGATTTGGGTTTAAGTCCACCGTATATGCATCCTATCACCATTTTCCCTTCATAAATGACATCTATAGATTTGAGACCTAAAAGTGAAGCTTGCTCCTCCACACCAAATATAATTGTTTTCCCCCAACCCTAAACTCATTGACACAAAAGAAAATGTTCAGTTAATAGAGAAAAATAACACAAACAAAGCCAACTTGAGTGTCAACTTGAAAATAAATCAATTTTGTTACATTATGCATGTCTTAAATGTCAAATATTCAAATTTCTACTCTTACATTGATGTTGAATTAAAATTAAAAACGTCAAAAACCATATATATATAATGATACCTTTCTGCAGCATGCAAATGCTTCCTTGATTAAGGAACTTTGTCCAACACATTCAAAACAATAGTCTGCACCCCCATCGGTAGTCTCATTGATTACCTTGCATGTCAAATAATCAAGGTTAGGATTCAAAAGTTTTAGGGGCTGTTTGGATTGACTAGAGAATAAAATAATTTTCAAAGAAGTCATATTTATTTAAACTCTTTTGATAAAAATGGTTTAAAATATACTTTAAAAATGTCTCAAAAACTATGTTGGATGGTTACCAAACACTTCAATTCTTCCCAAATGACTTACTTTCAAAATTAAACATTTGAAAAGTTAAACCAAATACACTCTGAGTCGAAAATCAAAATATAATTCGTTTTCTTTTTTAAATATTTTCTCCCATTATTAGTCAAATAAACCTTCAACAATTAAGTATGGTCGTTATAAGCATAGATTTATCAAAACTAAATTAGAAAATTAAAAAATGTAATTCCTTTTCAGTACGATTGGGGGTAGGGGAATTCTAACCACAAACCTTGTATTTATTAACACACTCAGATGTCAATTGAGCTATGCTCAGTTGGACAAATTAAAAAAAGTACTTGAAACTCTCATTTTTTTTCCTAATTTGAAAGATCAAATAAACTTAACTATCCAGCTTTAGAAACAAAAGCGTGTAATTTAACCTAATATCAGTCTGGAGAAATATGAATTTGAACTCAAAACCTTCTATTCCGCTTAATACAAAAATTAAGTTAATATACATACAAAAGTTATATATATATTTCATCTTTTTAATATATGTTTTCAACAGCATCAGTATCATAAACTTTGTGGCTCTTACCTGGCTCACAGATTTGTCTCCAATGCTCGTAGAATTAACAACCTCTGTGACTCCGAACTCTTTTGCTGCATTGAAGATAAATAATTCAATTAAAAAAAAATGTGTGGAAACTCGTTACTAAACTTCTTTTTCAACTTGGAAGGAATTTTAGGCCAAACATTTTAAAAATTTTTATCAAACCTAACCCGGCACTCATTATTTAAATCTATCAAATAATCACGAGCATGAATATTGCTCAATTGGTATAAGCTTGTGTTGTGTATTAACCTTAAGGCCAGAGGATCAAATTCCCCATCTCACATATTGTCCAAAGGAGAAAAAAAAGAGAAAAAAAAAAAAAACTATCAAATATTCATGCCAAGATGCCATAGAATTTTGTCAATTAATAATGTAGAATAACGTGTGAATAGTTGAAATTTAAACCTTGACTTGTTTAATATGTAAGAGATACTTGCCCAATGTTAATTTATTTGGGTTGACATCTATCCCAATAATCCTAGCTGCTCCACATATTCTTGCTCCTTGAGCAACCTGAATACCAAGCAATCCTTAGCCATGAAGCTTTTGAATGAAGTCTTCGAAGTGAATACTGAATTCTTACTGCTAAGCCTACAGTCCCCAGCCCAAAAATGGCAACAGTAGACCCCTTTTCCACATTTGCTGTTCTCCAAGCACCACCAACCCCTGGAACCAAATGACTAACAATCAACAACCTTTTTACTACTACTCACAGTTAAAATGCATCATTTTGTTGGTTTAGTTAGTAATAAATCAAGTAAATTTCAATCAACAAAAAATTCAAAACTAAATTAAATAAGAAGTATCCAAACCCAATAATAAAAATATTTTAACAGAACCAAATCAAGTATGTAAAAAGTATCAGAACTCAATACTTAAAACATTCAAATATTCAAACACAGCAAGAACGAATCTCTACTATACCCAAAGTAGTTGTTGGATTTTGGCGAAATATTTAAGAGAGAAATCTCACATCTTAAATGACTAGGAAAGTCATGAGTTCCTACACTAAAAGGAACTAGGAAAGTAAAGTGTTTCACGTAGCATAAAATGACTTTGTGACTTTGTTTTCAAGTTGTCTTAGTTAGAAACATTTTAAGCTTTGGTGTGCTAACTCTAGTCAAATTCCCTTTTAATATTCTCTTGTTGAGAGTGAAAAATGGCGTAAGTGATTCAAAAGCTTTGAGAGAGTGCTTTTGTAATTGGGATTGGAGAGAGAATTCACTGTTATAACAAATTTTCACATAGTGGATTTCATTTTGGTGTATCATGGTTTTTCTTCGGATTTGGAGACTCTTCGGGTGTCAAATAGAGAAGTGGAAGTCATCGAAAAATGTAGTCATGATGGTATCCATCTTCCATTGAGCTTTCAAGTAGACGATGTGTTCAAGTGTAATTTGAAGGGATGACTTTTCCGTGGTTGAGCTTTTGGATAGGTGTTGCGCTCATGTATAATTCGAAGAGATGACTATTTGAAGGGAGCCTTGACGGTCTTCTAATTTGTTCGAGGGGTGGATTGTTGGGAATGCAATCAAAGTCCCATATAAGCTAAATAAGAGGATGATCATGGGTATATAAAGGAGCACAATTGTCTCCAAAGGTATAAGACCCCTTTTGGGTGAAATCAAAAGCAAAACTATGAGGGTTATGGCCAAAGTGAACAATGTCATACCATTAATTTGGTGGTTCATTATTCCTCATAGTACTAATCTCATTATCTTGTTGTGTTTGGATATTTAAATGTTTAAGTATTGAGTTCTAATATTAAAATGAACTTGAAAATAATATGTTAGAACTACCTGTCGATACGCCACAACCGAGGAGGCACGCCTTGTCAGGAGAGATGAGAATAGGATCAAGTTTGATGAGATGAGCAACATCCACCACAGTGTACTCGCTGAAACTTGACACAAACATAAAGTGATGCAAAACCTCTCCCTTAAGATCGGTGAACCTACTTGTCCCACATCGAGGCATCCCTTGCGAGAGTTTGAAAGGTTGTTTAGAGCAAAGATTGCTCTTACTTGATGTGCAATCTCTACACTCCCCACACTCAGCCATGAATGTTGGGATCACAAAATCGCCTTGCTTTACTTCACTAACTTCACCCCCTACACTCTCAACCTCTCTGTAACACAAAATAGCTTAACAATAAGCAAATTTGTAATAGGGATTTCAAATACTATGTTTTCTTTTTTCTTTTTTTTTTTTTTTGGTGTGCGTGTGTGTGTTATAGGGATTATAAATTATAAAAGATTTTGATTGATATATTAGTTGTTGATGCCAAAATCCGAACATAGTTGAATGTTCTGTTTGTCATGTGACAATAACAATAAATTTGTATCTAGAAGAAGCATACGACCTACAAAGTAGAAAAATCTACATACCACGTGGTGTTTGCTAGGGGTGAGCAGGGATGGCCGAAAAACCGAGCCGAACAACCGAAACCGGCCAAACCGAGGGTTGGAGGCCGGTTTTTTTAAAAAACCGGTCCGGGTCGATTTATAAAAAAATAGTTATAGACCGAACTAACCTGATTGAAAATTAAACCAAACTGCCCGATCCCAACCGAAATTATTAAATATTAGAACATTTATTAATAATTTAATATAATATACTTTTATTATAAATAATATTATAATATTACAAAATTAATAATATACTTTAAAATATTTCAACAATATGGTAGTTTTTTGAAGAAATGACAAAAATAGGGTGGTAACAATTTTTTTTATAAAAATAATGTAGTTTAAAAAAGAAATTCTTGAAAGAGAGCGAGATGGAGAGAGAAAAAGAGAGCGAGAGCGAGATTGAGAGAGAGAGAGAGATAGCGAGAGTGAGAGAGAGAGCGAGAGAGATAAGAGTGATTGTGCAAGAGGAAAGAAAGTGAGAGCGAGAGCAAGAGAGTGAGAGAGATATATTTTGAAACCGAAACCGATCGACCCGACCAATTGATTTAAGCAATATATTTTGAAAGTGCGGTTATCAAATTTTCAAACTGAATACGGCAGTTTCGGCGCTGGTTTTTCCCCAACCGGTGCTCACCCCTATTTGTTAGCCACACACACCTTGATTCTTCAGTCAAAAAATCGATAGGTGAGGCTTAAGCTAGCTTTTCTAGTGAAGAATCAACTTTCTTTTGTTGTTATCCTTGTGTTTTTATAGGTTCCAATGACCTAAATTCTTTCCACCTAGGGTTTGTTAGTTGTTCTCAGATTCTTTTTCTTTCTTATTGGGCCTTGGCATGTGAGAACCGCAAGGTTTGATGGGCTTGGCCTCAGCCTTTGCTAAGGTCAAGCGTGATGTGGTTTGGCTTTGGGTCAAGTCAGTCCTTTTAAGGCCCATTCCATCCTTGGGTAAGCATTGCTAGCTTGGTTCATGTTATTTCCTTGGTCTAGTCGCCTCCGCTTCCGTGCTATGTCAATTACACCCTTTGCTCCAAAATCACCCAAAACATTAGCCCCACTCCCTGGGTTTAGTGGTTACCTATGCATTATTATGGCTCAAGCTTTTGAGAAATCAACTTGGGAGTACAATCTTCCATTCTATTACATTTGCACAAATGCTTGTTTTCAAATACCAATCTTCACACTACCGGTTGCAAGATCTTTCTTGGACTTTAGAACTACTGGGCCTACCGAGCCATGCCCGCCTTACTAATAGGCCTAGGCAATAGAACATTGCTATCGGCCCAAGATCATGAGCCAATTTGGAATATTACTGGACCAAACCTATTAAGGCTCACCAGCTTCCTGATATCTTTCCACGCCCTGTGGGCAAAGTTATGATTACTTCACCCATCATTTTCCGAGATGGGTCATAAAAAGTAGCTTCCTTATCGACCGTGTTGTGCAACTTCACTTTACTTGTATAATGTGGCTTGGAAAGATATATTTTATCTTTTAAAAGGCAATAATCACTCCTAGGCTCGTGGGACACATGCTTATGGACAAGTGTCAAGATCTAGTTGGACAAGAACATGTGCCAAGACCTGCAGGGCACACGTGGTCACGTGTTGCTCTTCTGTTGGTCGGCCTCGGCTTGAGTCGAGCAAAGGAAGTTTGGCCTTTGTGCTTCCCTGTTGCCTGCCACGGTTGTTCTGCCCACCCACCACCCTTTGCAGTCGGCTGGTGGCAGGGTCGACATTGGCCTCATCACCATTTGCCCTCTTTTTAGTTTTGAATTTGAATTCAAATTTTAGTTGCAACTTTCCTCCCTTTTTTGCTTATAAATAGGGTCCTTTTCATAACTTCCATCTTCCAACCATATCTACTTCTCTTTTCTTTTTTGCAAGGCTGGTTTTCTTTCTTTCTTCATTTTATTTTTGCGCTCTATTTATGGCTATTGATGATGATGTGAGTTTGAACACCTTAGGTGATAGTGCCTCTTACTCTAGCGATGATTCATCTTATTTTTCTTATTATGCTGGTCCATATGCTTAGGGATTCGAAATGGGAGACAAGGTCCATACTTTGGATTTACCATCTTCTGTAATTGAGACTCAACTTGAGCACTTGAGATACGAATATGGTATTCCAACAGATGTACATATGAGGGTCCCCACTCCCATTACTAACCCTCCTCTTGGCGAGGTCACTTTTTATCTTGCTATGTTTCCATTTTGTGTCCATTCCTTACGTTTTTTCCTTTCAGAGTTTTATGACACTTGTACATCTTGCCCCTGCACAAATCACTCCCAATGGGTGGAGCCACCTCATCGGTTGCTATGCTCATTGGGCTAGATATGGCAATGGGTCTCCTTTATCTGCTACAACTTCATGTCATTTCATACTTTTAGTCACAATCCTTTGGCGAATATTTCTACTATTTGAGCTCTAAGTAAAGGATGATTGTAAATGGCACCACTTATGAGAAAAATTGGAAATATGATACTATGGAACAGGGTGAAGCTAAATTTCTTTCTCAAAATTGTGCTTTATAGTAGGGTGTCAGCACAAGGCATACTCCTCAAACCACCGGTTATGACAATCCAGCTACAACCATTACTCGGACTCTAAAAGATTATCACAATGTAAGATATTCATTATTCTTTCTAGGGGGTCAACCTCGACACGCACCTCACCAAAATTAATTATACTAAAAGGAAAGCCAAGGTCGATTCCCCTAGAAAGAACAATAAAGTCTTCCATCATGATAATCAGTTAGAGTCTGAGTAATGGTTGCAACTAGGTCGTCATAACCAACGGGTTGAGGAGTACACCTCGTGCCGACACCCTACCAAAGAGCAAAATTCCAACATGAACATGACTCAACTAGAATAAAGCTTGTACCGTCAACCTTGAGGCCAGAGCTTCGATTCTCCCACCCCATATTGTCCCAAAAAAAAAAGTTTGGAAAATAGAAATACAAACTATGGTTTATATGCTAGAAATTTAGAAAGAAAAACATAAAAATCAGAGAGAATGGAGATGTTGTGACTTACCCAACAGCTTCGTGGCCCAAAATTCTTGGAACAATTCCCGGAGGATCCTAATAACATTTGAATAATAGTGTTGGATGAATTTGGTATCGATTGATGGGAGTTTGTTATAGAGCAATTTTTAGCCGGATAGCTTTTTTAGTTTTCATTTAGAATAATAGACAAAAATAAAAAGTAAAAAATAAGTGGAATAATAACATAATTTATTATTATTTTTTTTAGAAGGCTCAAAGTCACACTTTAATCACACAAAAAGCCCAAATCAAATATTAATCACACAAATAGCCTACAAATCACACTAAAACTCATACATAGACTCCAAATCACATTTGGAACACACCATCAACTCAAAATCACAATTAATCACACAAACAAATTTGTTTTGCAACAAAAAATTAAAAAAAGAAGTGAAAGGATTAAGAGAAAGAAACCTTCATGTTCCAGTATTTGATATCGGTATGGCAGAGAGAAGTGCAAATGATCCGTATCCGAACCTCATGAGCCATCGGCGGAGCCACCATGACGTCCTCCATCACCAGCGCCTCCCCAGCCTTCCGGCACACCGCCGCTAAGAAGTTTGAATAGTTTCAAACACACAAAATAGGAAAAAGAGATAAGATGAAAGGAAAAGAAGTTTGGTACCTCTGCACCCGATGGGCTTACCGCCGTTCGCCATCCACGATTTATGTTCCTGACAGGATATGAAGGAGTGCAGCCGGCGATGAGTTTTCCAAACCCACTCTCTTTTTTTTTTCTTTTTTTTTTTTTCTTCCTCTCCTTTACATCCCTTTTTCGTCTTTTCATTGAATTTTCTTCCATTAAACTCTTTTTGTATTTTTCAAAATTCTATTTCAATTTCTACACAATAAATAAAAAATAATAATAATTTAATAGACAAATTGAACGTGGTGATAGCTATAATTACACTCTCAAACTTTTAATTATTATATTTGAGCCTCTAAACTTCTATAAATGTTAAAATTGGACCCTCAAATTTACAATATTTGTAAAAATTGAACCCTCAAACTTATATAAATGTTATCATTTATACAATTATGTTAGTTTGAAGGTCCAATTTGATTTAATTTTAACACTCAACTTTTAGGACTTAATTTTTAAAATTGAAAATTTAAAGGTATAATTACAACTACCACCATACTTTAGAGGTGGTTTTTGCAATTTTCCCTAATTTAATTTATAAATTTTAATTAGTAATGATTGAGATTCTGTACTTTTAAATTTATAGCAATTCAATTCTTAAATTTTAATAATTAACAACTTTCTTCATGTATTTTATAAATTTACAATGATTAAGTCTTTAACTTTTAAATTAAGATTAAATTGTTTTAAATCTACGAGCACATAGATTAAATTGTTACTTATTAAAGTGTTAATCTATTACAAATTTGAAAGTACATAAGAGATACTAAATTGGTTACTATAATTCATGGATATTATATTTTGTAAGTTATAATAGTTTGAGTTTAGAGTGGATACTATTTTAGCTTGGATAGGGAATAGTAATCACTCAAAAAACAATTTTAAATAGAAATATTGGAGTTAATTATAGGTTTGTAATATTTAGAAACACCAACCATGTCTTGTACAATAAAGTTATGTTTACCGACAATGAATAACAAATGTAATTAGATTGTTTTTTGTCTTGTCACATTTATAGTTACAGTTACCTTTATTTCTAAGGGTCAAATGGCAACATAACACTAAAGGCGTCAAAATTCATAATTTTTCATTTGGAACAGTAACAATAATGGTAATGGTAACGATACGACGTAATTTCAAATACAATTGAATTGAGCATCATTTTCTATTAATGAATTTGTGTTTTTTAATTACAAATTTTGAATTGGACCCATAAGTGTTGATGCAAAATACAAATAAACACAAAAAGTAATCAAATAGAACCCACATTTCACATTACTATTGATTTTACACTAAAATAAATGTGGCCTAAATTGATAATTTATTGGAAGTTTTAAAAAATTAAAGAAAAACAAAACAGGGTTCCAAATTAAAAGTTGAAAAGAGAAGATCCAATTATACAAGGAGAGAAACGTTGATGAGAAAAGGTAAATTCGCCGACAGCTTTAAAAGTATGTTTTTTGGCTTTTAGATTAAAGTGCAACAATGATTACTATAGCTGATATTATTAACTATACATCGTTTTCCATGACCTACATTTTTTTTTTTCTAAACATTCGATTTTAATTGAATCTTGTGATTTTAATTATTTTTCTTTTTCAAAAATGGTATTTATAAATTTAACAATAGTTTCCTGAATTTGATTGTCCGGCCAAGTTGACATATGCATTAGTGAAAGCCTGACTGGCCCTTGAATACTCAATTTCATTAGGGTAATTTCATTAGGGTTGAGGATGGATGAAACCATGTTTTCGCTCAATTGCTCATTTGTGTTTGTCACTCTAGTGTAGGTTTTGAGGTGTAAGATTTAAAGAGTCTCTTGATGTATTATAATCTAGTATGTTTGGTGCAAACGAAATCTTTGTGTTTATGAAACTACATCGTGTCTTTTGAGGTAGTTAGTCTGGTGGTGTGGTTTAAGATTTTTCTTTGTCATTCACAGTATTTTGGATTTCCATCTCCGATAGACGAATACTATTATGAACATTATTTCTACCTTAAGTTTTGAAATTTTAGAAAAAGACTAATTTTTTTTTTAGAATTGAACTAATAATTCAAATATTTATTTAAAAATTATCAAAACCATGCCTATAAAAAAGTCTACAAAAGAGTTGAGAGAAAAAATGCATAAAGTTACAATTAAAAGAAAAAAAAAATGTCAGCCTGTCAGGAATCAACTAATATAGGGCTATACGGACTCGAACCGTAGACCTTCTCGGTAAAACAGATCACAAGGCTTCGATACATTTCGAAATCGAGAAATTTCTACTGGAGCAAGTGCTATACGAGAACAATTAGCCGATCTGGATTTGTGACTTATTATAGATTATTCCTTGGTAGAATGGAAAGAATTAGGCGAAGAAGGACCCGCGGGTAATGAATGGGAAGATCGAAAAGTTGGAAGAAAAAAGGATTTTTTGGTTAGACGTATGGAATTAGCTAAGCATTTTATTCGAACAACCTCCTGGAGAGAGCGATGTGCATGGACCAGGTGAGTAGGGATGCAGCTCCATGGACCGCTCGTCGGGCCTGATAAGTGGTGGTATCACACCCTTCTCAAAGGAACCCCTACAACTTACCATTAGCTGTGGGAATAGGGTAACCGTACTTAACGCGGGAATAAAGCTCATCTCTTTCAGACTCTTCGACTTACGGCTCTTCATCGGAATGCTGGTGAATTAAAGTCAAATCTCTCTTTTCATAAGCGAAGTCATAACTTATACCGTTCGAAAGGCGCTCCAGCCCTTATGGTTATGGATAAGGATAAATAAATAGAACCGTTCGTTTTTTACCTGTAAAGAAGAAGATGAAGAAGAATAGCTATTATATCTGTAATGTTCTATGTTACCAACTCTGTTACCGAGAGAACAAGTCACTCTGCTCTAAGAGAGCTAGCCCTGATTCCGTCTTTATTGTCCGAGTAGCTGGACAAAGAACAAAGGAACAAGACCTATCTCACTAATCCGGACTCGTTCGATTAATGGTGTTACTGTCAGCCCTGTTCCTAGAGATCTGGGATGGAGGGACGCAAGAAAAGTAGGAATAGGAATGAACAACAAATCCAATAGTTAGAGTAGGGTTAAGCATATTGCATTCTTGAAAAGTTGCTATGAGCAAATTCTTCCTTGAATATTCCTCTGCTGTCTCGACTTTCATCAGTGAGGAAAGGAATCTACTAGCCATACGGTGACCGGCATCTCTGGTCCCATTTCGGGACACTATTGGAGAGCACTATTGGGCGCTAGCTTTTGATGCTCTTTCCGCAACGACCCAATTGCAAGAGCAGAGCTCTACCAACTAAGCTATATCCTCCCGAGCCAAGTGGGGCCTGCATGAAGGAGTCAGATGCTTCTTCTATCTCCGAGGAAGAGGCGAAACATAATCAACTTGAATTTGGGACAGCTATTTGAAATCTTAGTGAAAGACTGGTTTCATTTAGCTGTAGCTGATTTGCTTGTTCGAAAAATTCCTGACTCTCTTTGATATTCTCCATAGATTCTGGGCTAGGTACCTAAGTTAGTAACTAGCATGGGGGGGAAGCCTAACACAAAGAGTATTTTGCATTGTCAGAAATAAGATAGTTATAGAGAGAATACCGCTGCTGATAAACACAAAGATCTTTGAAACGAAATTCTACATGATGTAGAGCGGGGTGGTTAGGTTCGAGTCTTCATCGATCGAGTGGTTGGACGGGGGTGAGAAAAGCAAAATCTCTGTCATCTGGCTAGAGATCTCCCTATGGGACCTTATGGAGAAAAACTGGGATCGCTGAAGCTATTTACGGGTAGAAAATCGATTATGCTCCTGCGGAAGTATCTACTCGTTATGGAATCTCTGGTGATCTTCTCAAAGATCATTACAAGCCCTCTCCGTCAATGTTTTTGTAGATTTAGAAAATTCCATGGTGGATCATGACGAGAATGAATTCGGGAATCCAGGACATACTCATCCTGGAGCTTCCGCTCTCCTCTGGGGAGGAGTTTTTATATCTCGAAAGGTGAGTCGAGGGTAGCCCCTCACTTGACCGATTTCTCGGAATCAGAGGAATATCTCTCATCTGATGACCCTGAACAAGAAGGAGCTGCTCTCGATGTGAGATCAGCAGGAAAAGAAAGAAGAGGAATTGGATGCCCCAGAGCAGCTGCCCCCGGATAAGCCTTAAAAAAAAACACACACCTCTTTTTAACTTAACTAAAGGAACACTTTATTTAATTTAAAAAAAAAAGAAAAAAAGAAAAAGAAGAAGAAGAAGTAGACGAAGAAGAAGAAGAGTTTATTTAATTAAAATTATGTTGTAACGATTTTAAATGGACATAGTTGCTGACAAATAACGAACCGATGCATGCGGGGGTGGTTCCTCAATTGTTCATCCAAATCACACATCTCAAGGACTTTCCTTCAATTAGCAAATTGAATGCTTCATTGATATCTTCAAAACCGACTTCGTGTGTGACAAATTTGTCCAGATCAAGTTTCTGATGGTCAAACATTATTCTAACATCAATAAAATGGCAGATACAATATAGTACAATATTTCACATTTAAAAAGAAAATAAAACAATAAGTTTTTGTATAGTAGGATACCTTATCTGTGTACCACTTTAGAAGTGTGGGAATATCTGATTTGGGCTTTGTTCCTCCAAACAAGGACCCCATTACCGTCTTCCCACGATGGAGAACATCATAAGAGCTAAAATTCAATACTGATCCAGGCTTGTCTACACCTAACACAATTGTTTTTCCCCACCCCTGAAACTCAAATATGAATTTTTACTAATTAATTTTTAGATTTCATGCCTAATCCCTCATTTCATAATCATTTTGTTTCCAATACTTTTAAACTAAGATTTGAAGAAAATATAAAAAAAATAAACTATTAAAAGATTGTAAACAAATAAACATAATTTTCAAAAAATAAAAATAAAAAAAACAAACAAGACAAAATAGTGACCTAAATTATAAAGGTTGTTACAGTTTGAACTTTCAATTTGAGCCATTATGTCCTCCAACTTATGAAACAATTGTAATTAAATCANAAAAAAAAAAAAAAAAAAAAAAAAAGCACAAACCACCGTATTTAAAGAGTTACAATTAAAAGGATAGTTAAAACTATCGTCATTTTCCTAATTTTTTATGTAAGATTATTGATAAATCCACTGGCAGTTGGTTGGGATTTCATTTAAGTCCTTATTTAATTGTATTAAATTAATGGTTAGAATTTCAATGTCAACTGAGCATTGAGCATCGATCAGCTGTCCATATTTCAATTTAATCATTATTTTTGTTAAAAGTAAGGTAGGAAGACTGGAAGTTTTTGGACAATGTTACCCTTCTATTCACTTGATAATTTCAATAGTGTTAATACTATGCTATTTAAAAATATAGTAAACAATCATACAATTTATCTCTACTAACTCATAATTTTATAGAAACAAAATATTTTAATTAAAAAACTTTATACGGTAGTATCCCTAAATTATAGCATTAATCTTTTTTAATTTAGATTATAACATTGTTTTGAACAATTATATAACACATAAAACATCAAAATGAGCATAACTCAACAGTAATGCGCACGTTTTAGGTTGATGATGCAAGTTTACATGTCCCACTTGTACTAATATATATGTGTATGTGTGTATCTTTTATAATTTGAAACATTTTCTGAAGTATTTTTCTTATATAATTTGTATTTTTTTCACAATATGTGAGGTTAGAAAATTAAACCTTTCACTTCAAACTTGATAATACAAATTTCATTTTTTTATATAAAATTTAAAAAAAAAATGAGATTTTTGTTTATAAAAATTTAACGGTCAGAGTTTTAATTTCCACAGATTTTTTTTTTTAATCTTACTTATTAATGTGAAATAATAATTCAAATAGAGGGTTATCAAAAAAAAAAAAAAAAAATGAAGGGAGAGGGTTGGATTTGGAATAATTGGGATCCACGCGCGAGGGTTTGAATATAATAATTCAAATAGAGGGTTATAATTAAAAATAATAATTAAAATCCATGTGTTTGGAAACTCTAAAAAAAAAAATTAAAAGAAAAAAAACATGTGTTTGGGAAAGTTGAGGCCCCCCACTTCACAAACCCTCACTCCAAACATGGATAGACTTTTGCAAACTCATTTTTTGTTTATTAAAGAACATAGTTAAAACGTAAAAGTTAGTAATGTGTCACCAGTATCAAGCATACCTATCACATGGATTTCAGTTGAAAGAATTAAAGGAAACAAAGACAGATACCAAACCGAAGTGTATAGTCATGGTTAAGGAAGAACATTCATGGAAAATGTTTAACAGAAAGAGAAGAGTTGGACCTGTCTGCAGCATGTAAATGCTTCTTGAACTAAGGAAGCCATTCCAACACATTCAAAGCAATAGTCTGCACCTCCATCAGTCATTTCAATAATCACCTGATCCACATTAAATTGTGTATGACTAATTCATCTCCACTNCAGCATGTAAATGCTTCTTGAACTAAGGAAGCCATTCCAACACATTCAAAGCAATAGTCTGCACCTCCATCAGTCATTTCAATAATCACCTGATCCACATTAAATTGTGTATGACTAATTCATCTCCATTAAAATTCTAAGATAAACTTGTTAATGAACAGTGAATTTTGAGCTATTATTTGTAATTAAGGTTGCGGGTGTTTAATCTCATTGAAACCTACGTACCTGGCTCACAGATTTATCGCCAAGACTTCTTGAATTAACAAACTCAGTGACTCCAAACGTTTTTGCTGCATTTGGGAAATAAACACATTTTTATGCCTATTACATAATAATATGATCTTTAAATGCTTATAGTGAACTCCGCTTTCACATGATTGGACATGTTGCCTTGAAACTCACGACTCTTCAATAGAGAGGAGCTTCACGGTTAAAATTTTAAAAAAGAATACTTGCCAGTTACGAATTTATCTGGGTTGACATCGATACCAATAATCCGGCTTGCTCCGCATAGTCTTGCTCCTTCAGCAACCTATAGCAAAAATGGTAAACCATGAAGTTTTTGGTGTTAAAGCTTATATTGAAACTAAGTTAATAAACAGCTCATACATACAGCTAAACCTATGGACCCAAGTCCAAATATGGCAACAGTGGATCCCTTCTCTACATTTGCTGTTCTCCATGCCGCACCAACCCCTATAACCAAATGATTAACATTCTGTTAAATTTTGAGTGCTCTCAAAATAGTTAAGTATACACAAAACAACATAGTACAATTTCACAATATATTGTCCTGTTTATATGATATATGAGCAGAAATAGATAGGAAAGAGTAAGAAAACTAAGGCTGCTGTCCTTCAGCAAATTGAAGTCCTAACCAAATAGAGGTCAAAGTTTCTTGATGAGGTATAAAATCTTTGAAGGAGGAAACTGCACTAGCAGCGTTTTAAGAACAGAACTAGATTTTGTGCTGAACTAAACAGCCACTACTTAATTGTGTACTCAAACTTCAAAGCATTCAGGAGAATACAATTCAAATCTTCACAATAGTAAGTAATGAATTAGAAGATGACCTGTTGTTACCCCACAACTAAGAAGGCATGCCCTGTTTGGAGGGACTGCAGGATCTACTTTGGTTACATTGACGATATCTACCACTGTGTATTCAGTGAAACTTGATACAAACAAAAGATGATGAATAACCTCTCCATTTAAATCCGTGAATCTACTTGTCCCACATCGAGGCATCCCTGGAGACACGCTGAAAGGAAAATTTGCACACAGATTGCTCTTATTTGACATGCAATCTTTACACTCCCCACAGTCAGCCATGAAGGTTGGGATTATTGTATCTCCTTCCTTAACTTCATTAACATCCTTTCCTACACTCTCAACCACTCTGCAACATCAAACAATAAATCTGAAGCAGGTCTACTTTTAGAAGCAGAAATTTGGTACAGAATTAATCGCCTATTCTCAAGCACAAGGTATTTTCAGATAAACTATAACTATGGAAGGACGGCCACCAAATTATAGATGTTTTGGTAAACAAAGCAATACAAGAACAAGCATATTGATCTGTAGTTGTCTTGGGCAGAATGGCCAATCAATCGATCAGCCAATACAATTACCACTAATTGCCATAAATTGCTGATGTTTACAGCAGGGTACAGCTAACGCAGCGTAAGAAAAGAGCGTACTCGAAAACCAACAAGAAAACACAGGCAGCATTTTTGATAGAGTACAATCCTTCCAGAATATCGCTAAACAACAAATGAAAATCATAATCACAGATATCCAAAACTTTAACACCGAATTTCATTTAATAAGGTGGAATTATACTTAAATCCATAGATGATCGAAAATAATTCAAAAGGAGATGTGGAACTCACCCGATAGCCTCGTGGCCAAGAATTCTGGGAAAAAACCCCGGAGGATCCTTCGGAAATGGAACAACCAAAAAACGAGTAAAAGAATTACTTCATTCTACATGATTAGCACTACAAAGAAGAATGATTAGAAGATGAACCTTCATTTTCCAGAAAGTGAGATCGCTGTGACACAAAGAGGTGCATATTATCCGAATCCGAACTTCACGAGCCATAGGCGGCGCGACAAGTATCTCCTCAATCACTAGCGGCTCTCCAGGCTTCCGGCAGACAGCAGCTACCAAATTTCAAACGCATTAGAATATCGAACATTTGAGGAAGAGACATTGGGTAAAAAATCAATCGGAAAGAATAAAACTGAAGAAGTACCTCTGCAGCGGATGGACTGAAGTCCAGTTGCAGCCGAGGAGTCATCTCCCATGACGTAGGTCGGGAGGAGGTTTCCGGTGAGGAGAGTCCGTCCACTCCGGCGATGTATTGACTGAGAAATACAGTACAATATCGTCGGATTTGGAGCTCTGGAGTGGGAATTTTAAGGCAGCTCTTCGTCCCATTATATAGTAACTGGGGAACAGATAAAATCCGTTTGAATCTCATTTTCCTTTTCCTACCGACCCTTTTATTGCATATTCTTCATTATATATTTTATTACATATATTTGATAGTAATTCTTAAATTAACGATAAACTTAAATTAATTATTTCCCATTCTCATCACATATTTCTGCTTACAAAGTTAAAAATCAATTTTCGTCATAAATTTTAGAGAATATTTGATAATCACTTAAAATCATTTTTATCATTTTTAACTTTATAAATATCTATGAAAAATTACTACAAATAAAAAAATATCAAATTATTTATAAATATAGAAAAATTTCACTGTTTAGTCTATCAGTGATGGGCTATCACAGTTTATCAATTTTTCTATATTTGTAAATAGTTTGGTTCATTTTGCTATATTTGAAAACAACCCTATTTATAATCATTCAAAATCTATTTTTGTAATATGAAAAATATATGTAAAAGTGCAAAATTAAACATCGAATTGGTTTTGAGTAATTATGTGTGTTTTATAGTAACTTTTGAATAACATAAAAATGATCTTAATTGTTTCAAAATTACTCTCAAGCATGCATTTAATTCTAACTATTTAGTTATTAAACTTATTTAGTTTACATAAAATTACGTAGGCTTTATTTGAAAATGATTTCGTTTTTGTTTTCTATTTTTGAAATATATACTTATTTCTTTCCAATTTTTCAAATATAGTTTTCACCTTTGTAAAAGAAATACTTTGTTATATCCCTAGTCAAATTCTAAAAACAAAACAAGTTTTTTTGAAAATTATTATTTTTAGTTTTCAAAACTTGACTTGATGATTTTTTTTTTTTTTTGACATTAAAAGAAAGTGAATAACAAGAGTAGATGTGGTGTTTATATGTTTAATTTTCGAGAACCAAAAACCAAATTGTTATCCAAATGGAACGTAACAATTTAGTCTTGTAAAAAATCCATCAAAATTAAATCTCAATTTTTATTATTTAACTATTTAGACTTTGTAGCTTATAAACATATTAAGTCCTTAATTAGATTATTGATGTACCTACGTAAATTTTTTTTTTTTTTTATCAAATCTTAATAATAATCTTTACGATAGCATATAGACTAAATTATTACAAAATCTTATCAAATCTTAATAATAATCATTCAAGATTTTAAAATATAATAACTAAATTGTTACAAAATTGAAAGCATATAGACTAAATTATTACTTACATGAAAGTCTGTGGACTAAAAGTGATTTTTAACCAACCTATAATTTGATCAACCATTGCTTTAAATTTACATACAATTAAACCCCTAATATTACCAAATAATCAAACCACTTAATAACTCCATAAAATAATAATAGTAATAATAATAACTATCTTTCCCAACCTAAATCTTATTACTTGCAGAAATTTTATAGTTGAATGTGCTTAATGGTAGGATACCAAGTTTGAGAGTGGTTTGGATTATTTTTCAAGTGATTTTTGGACTTAAATGGAGGGTTTGTTTGTATTAACTTAAGAAAAACTCTATTGGTAAAAATTGTGTAGAATACACTTCAAAACCTACTTTTAGTGATTGCCAAATATTTCGATTATATCCAAAATGATTTATTTTTTAAAATAAACACTTGAAAATGTAATCAAACCTACCTAAAATAAATATTTTGAGGTTTATTGTTGCAACCGTGACTGAAGGGATGCAAGAAAGAACAAAGTGCTCCATTTTGAGGTTAAGGGAGGACAAAAAAGTATATACATAGAATATATAATGATGTATTTTGTTTTTTATTTTTTATTTTTTATTTATCAATTGTTATTCCCATTTATATGTCAAGGGGCAATTTGGAAAAACACTGGCTTAATACTATTAAACCATTCCTTTGAAATAATAAAAAAGAAATGACTACATACTTTCAGTTTATTAAGGTTTAGATTAGACGTTTATTTGATCTGCATCTAAACAAACGCTTTGGTCTTGGGACAAATGGTGTATAAGTTAAAACTGACTATCAATTTAGTAACAAAAAAAAAAGATTAAAATGGTGAGTGATATTGACTTTCGATATCTCTATTTCTAAGACCTCGTAAGTGAAAATGGTAAGCGATGCTAACTCTCCTCTTCATGTGGTGTCTCGTTGAGCCTCTTCATCTATTAGTGTTTCTCATCCACGGTTGGAGGAAGTGAATTTTAATCTTCTTCCATGGTTCTAGGTAATAATCGGTTTCTTTTCCCTCTCTCTCTCTTGCTCTATTTTTTAAAGGAAAAAAAAAATACATCTTTATCGCCAAGTTTTGAAAAATAAGTGTATTTAGACTCTAATATTTTAGATTTGCCATTTTAGTTATTGAGTTTTGAATAAGAGCAATATTTGGGTGCATCCCACCATCATCATACACATAGAAAATGAATTAAAATATTTTACACAAAAAAGTAATAAGAATTTGTCAAGTAACCAATTATAATTGGACAGTTTGGTGAGATGCACAAAAATAGATGTAGCACAACATGCATCTAAATATTTTTTTTTCAAGCATGGGTTTAAAAGGTCTAAAATGTTCATTTATTAAAGAAAAATTAATAAATATCAAACTATTTATAAATATAGCAAAATTTTACCTTCTATCTATGATAGACCGTAATATAATCTATCTGCATCTATCGTTAAAGTGATAGATGTTTTTCTGAGTCTATCGTAGTCTTATTATAATAGATAGTAAAATTTTGTTATATTTGTAATTATTTTCAACGATTTTTCTATTTTTAAAAATATTTATTTATTAAAAGAATTATATATTTTAAATTTAAATTTTTTAATCTTTCCATTTCTCTCTCCTCTTACTCTCTCCCGTTCTCCCTCTTCATCCTCTCCCTCTCTGTCGCGTCCTCTCTCTTCCATTCCCAGTGCTAAATCTTTCAAAAAAAAAAAAAAGAAAAAATTTATACCACCTCAATCGATGAAACCGACAAACTCCGTCTTCCCATAAGAAAAAATCTCAATGGCAAACCTCTAAACTTTTTAGGTCAACAATCAGCCATCAAACTCCATCTTCACAAGAGAAGAATGGGACAGACATAGAAAAATTGAATGCATCGATAAATTCAAAAGCCTTTAAATGACATCACTGGCAACTCATCTCTCTGTCTCCCTCCTCACCCTGTTAGCAATTGTAAAAATAAAATCACGAGGGTTTGTGGACAATATCACGCGATTATGATTATAGAGATATGTGAAGATGCGTTGTTGTTATTACTCTGTTCTTCCTTATCTACCCCAATAAACCATCGCTTTGCCCATAAGAAACTTGGTAACTATACGAACCTAAATAGAAACTTATCGGTCTATGTTCCCTCCTCCTAGTTCTCCACATCGATTCCTTCTCGGAGATTTTTGTTTTCCTCGCATTTTTCGGAAACCTCGCTTGCAGATTTACATTTTCCCAACGATCAGCAATCATTTTCTTGAATGAAATAATTTGGGTTTTGGATTGAAGTTTATCTCTTTTAGGATGATGGAGTGATGATTAATTGAAGTTTTAGATACAGGTTTTCTTTTCCTCCAAGGAAATAGAGCAATAGTGAGAAGAGAATGACAGAGAAAGAGAGAGGGGGGAGAGGGATAAGAGAGAACAAGAGATGAGGGAGAAGGGAGGAGAGAAAGAAAGGGAAAGATTGAAAAATAATGCGTGGATGCATCACGTATCTATTACGTGCTACACAACAATATCCAATAAAAATCTGACATCTGACAATTTTTTAAATTAAATTATTTTTATTTTTTTCGACAATAAATAGGAAAGAAGTTACACGAGATTTGGTGCACTCTAACCACACTGACCATTGCTCATATATTCTTTTCAAGTTATTTTACCATGTCATGTTGTTTGTCAATTTTAAAAAAAAAAAGTCAATGATTTTTTTTTTTTATTAGAGGAACATTTTAAATCTATTTTTAAAAGATTTAAGATGACAATTTGAAACATCAGCACTCTTCTTCTTTTTTTTTTTTTTAAATCATGGGTGTAGTTAATTATTTAGGTGTTTGATTTTCATTTTGTTTTATATGGGTTCTAGAAAGAAGAATGATGTGAAATGATGGCCTTTTTCCCCTCTCTTCAATTTTTAATTACTGATGGAATTGTTGGATTAGTTTATTTTTTTTTTCTTCTTCGTTTTGAATTTGAAAAAGATGGTTTTGCTCTTAAAATTAATCGACATTGAATTGAGGGTTGTCCACAACCATGAATGCTATGTTGAGATATAATCTTTGAAAAGGATTAAATATTATAAGTCACATCATTCATTTTAGCCCATTTTCGATTACTTAATTAATAGTCAACTTTCACTCAATGAAGTTTATTTAGAGCTATTTTTTAAATTTCAATCTACATTGGCATCTAATTCCAAATTTCAAAAACAGAAGTGAACCATTATCTTTCAAAATTTATCATTCGCCCCCTTAAATGGGAAAGGGACAAACTAGATATTAGGAAGAGAAAATTGTAGTATATTTTCCTTTTAAGAAATACCACATAACAAAATTTTGGAAACTTCATGATGAGTCATGACCCATTACTATCACCTTTACTTGCGTACTAGACATTCAACTTTTTGTTTTTTACTTCAAATATTATATATATAAATATATATGGGGGAAGAATTGAAAATCCTTCAACTTTTAGTGGAAAATATCAAGAATCACATTGAAATATGAACGTATATCTCACCATCCTTGTAAGAGTAGTACCTATTTTCTCTAATTGTTATTTGCTTATGAGATGAAATTCTGCATCTTTTTTGCTTTTTTTAAGTATAACTCTATGTTTATCTAATATACATAAAACCCGATCCTGTTCAAATTAGCAAAAAATTTTTAAAAAAAATCAAATTATTTAATTTTGCAAAATATTTTATCCAGTGATATATTTACCCTATTGTTGCAAAAGCTTCTTTTAAATTTTAAATTTTTAAAAGTTTAAATACTACTTTAATTTCTATACTTTCAAAAGGTTTATTTTGGTTCCTATACTTTAAATTTTGGTTCATTTTGATCCCTATACCTACAAAATTGTTCAATTTGGTCATTGTACTTTTAATTTTGGTTTAATTTGATCCTTATACTTTTAAAAAATGACTATTTTGATCCATTTATTTTTATTTCATTTTCAAGGGATCAAAATGGTCACTTTTTGAAAGTTCAAGAACCAAAATGATCTAAAAAATTAAAAATATAATAACAAAATATAATGACCAAACTGAACCAAAGTTGAAAGCATAGGAACCAAAATGAACTAAAGCCAAAAGTACAAGAACCAAAATAGTATTTAAACCATTTTCAAATAAAAAATAATTTCAAATACAATTATGATAAAAAGAAATATTAATTAGATTGGGTAGAAGCCTAAAATAAGAAAAGATTATTAGCATAAATAGAATAAATAAATAGGATATAGAGATTTCAATCTCCAAATTTATAAAGCATTAAGTTGATAAAGAAATAATCATAATGACAAATAAAAATTGAAAAATATAAAGGTGGCTAAGTTTGGAGATTATTGTCCACTCAAATTCATTACAAAAATAATGGTCCACATTTAAGATCCATGAGTATTATATGACTTTTGCCCAGTCAAAATTTACACTAACCCACCAAAACTAGATAATTCATCTCCTCTTTGTCCATTAAACTTTCATACACTTCACGTGTCATATTAAATTAAAAAACCATACAGCTGCTTTCTTTAAAATATATGCCAATGTTTCACATTTTATTTTTTCTATTTTTATAATTTTTTACTTATAATATATGACACATTACAAACAATTTTTTAATATTTGAATATTTTTTACAACTGTTTTTAAATATAGAAAAATAGACCAAAATATTTATAAATATAGCAAAATTTTACTGTCTATCTGCGATATGCTACTGTCTACATCTATTTGTTTCATGATATACCTCAAATATATAGAAACTAAATTCAAAACTCAAGAGTAAAATGCAATATTTTGAAATCTAGAGACCAAATATAAATGAAAATCAAAACTTAGAAGTAAGAGTGTAACATTTTGAAACTTTGGGACCAAATAGAAATAGGACTCAAAACATATAACCAAAATGGTATTCATCCCTTTCTTAATCTATGATAGAATTATGAGGGGCCATTATTGGAGAAAAAACTTTGGATGATGTCTAAGTTGCATCGAGATCTGTGCAGCCCAGACAGTTTCCTAATAAGACGCGAGTATCAAGTGCGCGCTCTACCACCCGCTATGCCAAAAGCGAGAGAAACCCCATCACTCTTTTTCCTTTTTTGCCCCTATGTCACCACAAGGGAGGGACACCGGGAATTGTCATGTGACAATTATCTTTTTTAAAAAAATTTATACTTCTACTCCCAAAGTTTTGAGTTTAATTTTCACTTGGTCATTACGTTCCAAAATGTTTCGTTTTTAATTTACCTTTGAAATTTGAATTTTATTTACATTTGGTCTCTGAGTTTCAAGATTTACCCTTGCTAAATACATATTTTCGGTTGTTGGTGTTTATTTAGTAAGGGCCATATTATTGTCCCTTCCTTCTTCACTTTAGTTTGCCCTTTACAATCAGGCATCAAATTACCACTACAAGAAATCGAGTTTTTCTTTCATGCACAATTGAGGTTCAATATATAGTAAAATATATGATCAATGTATCGGTATATTCAATATTGAGGATATAAACAATTACATATTTTGAAGTATGTAAGATATATGATACATATATATAATTGCAAACAAATGATGAAGCAACCCAATTTCATGGCGAGGGTTTGTTGTTGCTCATTTGTTCATCCACATCACACATCTCAAGCACTTTCCTTCAATTAACAAATTGAAAGCTTTATTGATGTCTTCAAAACTCATTTCGTGTGTCACAAATTTATCCAGCTCAAGTTTCTGATGGGTCAAAAAGAAGGTAAAATCAATATAAAATAATTGGATTTATATGAAATTCACACAACATGAGAAGAAATTAAATAGTAGGATTTACCTTATCTGTATACCATTTAAGGAGAATAGGAATATCTGACTTTGTCTTTAATCCTCCAAACAATGATCCTATTAGAGTCTTTCCAAGATGAAGGACATCCAAAGAGTCAAAACTCAATTGTGATCCTGGTTTGTGCACACCTAACACAATTGTTTTTCCCCAACCCTAAAGTACAATATATAAGAGTTTGTACACATAAGCATTTGGAAAAAAAAAAAATAATAAAACACCTCTAAACTATATTATATGGATATTACAAAATTCTCTCTTTTTTTTTTTTAAGAATATAAAAGCGGGAGAGGTGGATTAGTAGGCGCACCCAGATATCTCAACTAGGTTAATACATCTTTAGCGCCCTTATCATTCCCCAAGCCCAAAAAGATAACCATTATGTGGATTTTACAAAATTCTCACAAAACATATGAAAGGAAATAATGGAGGGAAAAGAAAAGCAATGTTAAAATGTTAAAAAAGAGTTTGGGGAGGACCTGTCTGCAACATGCATATGCTTCATGAACTAAGGAAGGTAATCCAACACATTCAAAGCAATAGTCAGCACCCCCATCAGTCATTTCATTAATCACCTGATCATATGGGACATTTGAGACCATAATTATAGGCAAGAGTTACAGAAACATATATATGTCGAAATGTCGATATATATCCTGTATGTATTTGATAATAGAATATGACAATAGAACCACATTCAATCTCGTCGATATAACCTACATATGTACCTCGCTTACAGATTTATTGCCAAGGCTTCCAGAATTCACAAATTCAGTCACTCCAAACTTTTTTGCTGCATTTTGAAAAATAAACATTGTAAATAAAGTCATACGCAATCTTCAAATTTGGTTTTTGTCGAGGCAAAAAAAGCGTCAGCAGAGGCTCTCGAAGTAGCCATTGGAATATATGACGAATGTATATCAACATTTGTTCAGTAAATAATGTGTTCATTAGGTATATTTGCATGTTTGTTTTTTTTTTTTTTCTTTTTTTTTCACAATATATGAAGTGAGGGAATAATTGATAATATAAACACTATATTAGTTGAACGATATTTTCAGGATTATACATTAATTTATGGTGTTGAGATGTTGATATGTCTATCAATATCTCCATTTTAATGACATTTAGAAATAATATTAATAAAGTGCTTGCCAGTTTCAAATTTATCTGAATTGATATCTATCCCAATAATCTTGGTTGCTCCACATAGTCTTGCTCCTTCAGCAACCTAATAACAACAATCATATAAACCATAAAAGTTGTAACATAGCCTCCTGCAGTAAGGATTTATTATTTTAAAAATAAATATACATATGACATGACATTCAATAAAAGGAAAAGAACACAAAATCATACAGCTAAACCAATGGACCCAATTCCAAAAATGGCAACAGTGGATCCTTTCTCCACATTTGCTGTTCTCCATGCTGCACCAACCCCTGAAACCAAGCATTTAACAAGAATAGAGTAGATGCATATAAATCTAAATTTATTTATTTATGAAAGTTTATAGAGTTTTTTCAAATAGAACGTAATCGAGAGTGTAAATTGATACTAACTCTTAAAGTTTTAAGGATATATAAACTGATATTTTACCAAAAATATATTATTTAACTATAGAAAACTTAACAATAAAATTTATTGTTATCAAAGCAGTGAATAGTTTGGGATTTGGAAGTGACCTGTTGATACTCCACAACTTAGGAGGCATGCCCTATTTGGAGGGATTGTAGGATCTACTTTGACAACATTGGCCACATCTACCACTGTGTATTCAGTGAAACTTGATACAAATAGAAAATGATTGATAATCTCTCCGTTTAAATCTTTGAATCTGGTTGTCCCATCTCGAGGCATTCCTGGAGACACACTGAAAGGGAATTTTGAACATAGATTGCTCTTATTTGATAAGCAATCTTTACATTCCCCACAGTCAGCCATGAATGTTGGGATTACTGTATCTCCTTCCTTAACTTCTTTCACATCCTTTCCCACACTCTCAACCACTCTGCAACATCAAACAATCAGATCGACCATAAAATAAAGTTCAACTAATGCATAGCTTTTCGATCGGAGCGTAATGAGGGTGCTAAGGATGTATCAACTTAATTGAGATATCCAAATGCATCTACTGATCCCTCATTTAAAAAAAAAAAAAAAAA
>QLSR01000017.1:21802-41464 GCA_031780015.1 Citrullus colocynthis | reverse complement strand
TTTTTTTTTTTTTTTTTTTTTTGAAAAATGCCATGAGAGTAAATTAGTATGTGATGATAAATTTAATCTTAATTTTGAAAATGTAGGTTAAAGTGTTTGGTAAATAATTCCGGTATCATAATTTAAATATTGCAAGGTAAAATTTTGGAAATATTTTTCCATGTAATTAATTAAGAGTCAACCTAATTCACACTCAAAGGAGAAAAAAAATATATACAATTTAAACATGAAACTGACAATTTAAAATTTTGGTACTGGTATTGCACCGTTGGGTTGTAAATGAAAGAGTAAAAGAGAGATTATGTTGGTAGATTGAAAGCCTGAACAATTTATAGAAATTTCATAGTCCCTCTTTTAGAAACTAATGAAAATAAACCCAACTTTTAAAGAAAACATATTAAAATAGATTTAAACGGTTGGAATTTGTTGCAAATTTAGGATTGATTTAGATTTTTCTCCTAAAATTGGTTAAATCTCTGCTTGATCAAATATTACTTTCTAATAATAAGGAAAATTATTATAAATAGAAAAAATATATAACTATTTATAAATAAGCGGTAGGAGAAACCCATTTGTTCATTGTTAGTATTTTTCTCTTAATTTCAAATTTTAGCTTGTTGAATATTTGTGGTTCTTGGATGTATCTTAACTTCAATGCTTTGTGGTATGTTAGGCTTCGTCATCTTTGCATATTTACTTGTTAAGCTAAAGATTAACTTGTAGTCGGTGACTATTAATTAGCTATAAGTTTAATCACCAAGTAGCACAAATCAAAGCATGTTTGTGCGTAGGCTATTTACAATGATTCAATTTACAATATTGCATGATTGATTTAATTCAATAACAAAATCAGCCAATAACTTTGGCTATCAAAGTTCTAATCATCTCGGTTATCTCCTAGGCTTAATGCAGATGCTAGGTTTTTATGGATGCTATCAGACCCAATTAATTAAGAACTTAATTAATGGTTTCGGGCACTTGTGACATGGATTGCGGCAAGTAGGCTAAACACATGAATTAATAAGTAATTAACCTTAGTGTTCTATGATCAATCAATCAATGGATATATCCGACTTTGTTCATTAAGTAATCCCGTTTACAATTTTCGCATCTTTAGTTTTGCGCAATTTAACATTCTGAGCATTTATATTTCTTTTATTGTAATCACAATAGTCCCCTTTGGTTACCTAAAAGAAACTTGAATCGTAATTAGAGGAAATGCACTCCCTGAGGATTGACCCAACCTGCTAATTTCTATTGTTTTAGCTAGTATATGGAGTTTAAAATTTTCATTTGTTAGGTCAAGGAAGAAGGATTCAATGACACCCTTTTTCACGTCTATCACTACTTAGGAGTGTATTTGGTTGAAAAGGCTTATGGGAGAAATCTTACCCAGTTTAAACTAATCATTTTCCACTTTTGTGATGATGAAAGTGCAATCAAGCTTACAGGAAATCCAGTGTTTCATGCTCATACAAAGTATATTCAAACACATTTTCACTTTGTTTGAGAGAAAATCTTGACGTAAGACATCCAATTGTACAAAATCTACATTCTAAAGAGCAAGTTGTTGATATATTTACCAAAGCTCTAGGTAAATTCAAGTTTGAAGAACTCAGAAGAGCATACTTGGTGGTGTTAATCGTATGTTTGCACTACAAAGAATGTTCATAATTAGTGTAAACTTAATTTGCAAGTAATTAAATTAGTTTTTATTTTAAATTCACGTCCTAAATTGGAGGGTAGTGGCCCAATAACTTAGTGAGAATGATGAAGGAGAATTTTTAAGTGATAGAAATTAGCGCATTAGTGGTTAGTTTTGATTTTCCTATAAACACTCGCAACGTTTCCACTTCAATGAACACATAACTCTATGGAACGTTTCCACCTCAATGAACACATAACTTTATCGAAGTACTTGATCCTACGAGTGTAAAATATTTTACATTTTTCTCTCGTTACCATCTTTCATATTCTCTTTGCTTATATCACACACTTCTTTAAAATTTAATCCATACGTTTAAGATAGAAACGCAAGGAACAAGTAGAGTATAGAACATAGACAAGTACATTTTAAAGTTTTTTAATAGACATAATTATTGACAAATAACGAGACAACCCATGAGATGATGGGGTGGCTGCTCATAATTTATTCATCCAAATCACACATCTCAAGCACTTTCCTTCCATTAGCAAAGTAAAAGCTTCATTGATGTCTTCAAAACCTAATTCGTGTGTCACAAATTTGTCCAGCTCAAGTTTCTGATAGTCAAAGATTCTAAAATCAATAATAAGATGGTATGATTTATATGAAATTCACAGCAAAAAGCAATAGTAAGTTACCTTATCAGTGTACCATTTAAGAAGAGTGGGAATATCTGATTTAGGCTTGAGTCCTCCATATAATGATCCCATAAGAGTCTTTCCATGAAAAAGGACATCAGAAGAGGGTAAACTCACAATTGCACCCGGTTTGTCCACTCCTAGCACAATTGCTTTTCCCCAACCCTAGAGTCAAATATAAAAAGTGGACAGTTGCAAATATAACAATCAGGTAATATAATCGTTGTAAATACATCATCAAATTTATATGGTGTTGTAAACTTGTAATTAACTCATACAGTTACCTTCAGAGTTGTTACAATTATAAGGATAGTTAAAATTAATTGTTGCACTTAAACTTATAAAATTGTATGAAGTCTGATGATGAAAATTTCATATGTTTGAGGAAGATATTGCTATTGTTCCAAATTTGGCTAAATGTTTTTGTTTTGTTAAAGAATGTAGGTAAGAGTGCAGTCAGTATCAACAAAGCTAAGAATTTCTATCACATTTTTCATCCCATTGATAGCTAAAATTGAAACAGAGACAGATACCAAACAATAGGTATATAATCAAAGATGATCAAAGAAAATGTAAACAAAGAGGGATTGGAGGACCTTTCTGCAGCAAGCAAATGCTTCCTGAACTAAGGAAGCCATTCCAACACATTCAAAGCAGTAGTCTGCACCCCCATCAGTCATTTCAGTGATTATCTGATCAGCATTGATATCATAAGGGGTTAAGAAGAAAAGTTTTTTCAGTTAGAATCAAAGCTAACCATTGTTACAAATTCACAAAATGTATAACTAATAGCACTTGAAAATGCTGATAAAAACCTTAACAAAATATATCGTAGGTATTTGCTCTAGTTTTCAAGGCGTTATTGGCCACTAACAAGCAGAAGTGTCACAGAACCACTTGACCATTCATGAAGCAGGATCTCATTTCACATCCACTCCAATAAGTTAGCAACAATGATACCTCTTCTCCTTCTAAATTTCGAGTGCCATAAATAAACAAAGCTTTGGCCTCATAGAGACAGCACTAAATAATGTTTGGAATTATAAACTTACCTACTACTAAAACTCTTCAAGAAAAATTGCTTAAAACAATAGTGAAGGGTAATAAATTATTTGTAGTAAGATTGCAGGTTTGATGGGAAATGAAACTGAATGACATTCAATCTCATTGACAACCTACATACCTGGCTCAAAGATTTATCCCCTAGGCTTCTAGAATTAACAAACTCGGTGACTCCGAACTTTTTTGCTGCATTTGGGAAAGGAATACATTTTTATGCTACTTAATAAACAATAATTTGAACTAAAATGCTCGTGGTAAACTATTATGTTCTAATAACAATATATCCACATGATTAAGCATGATACCTTGAAACACATGGCTCCTTCAATAGAGAGGAGCTTCAGGATTTTATTACTACATTAGCCCTTTGTTCAAGAGAGGAAATTGAAGAATGAAAATAAAAGTACTTGCCAGCTTCAAATTTATCTGGGTTGATATCTATCCCAATGATCCTGCTTGCACCACATATTCTTGCTCCTTCAGCAACCTAAAGAAACTATTAGTAAACCATGAAGTTTTTAATGTAGCCTGTCAAAGTTTTACTAAAATGAATCAGTAACAAAGCCATACAGCTAAACCTATGGACCCCAGTCCAAAAATGGCAACGGTGGATCCCTTCTCCACATTTGCTGTTCTCCATGCCGCCCCGACCCCTATGACAAAATGTTTAGTAATAAAACAAATTGTGAGTGCTCTCAGTATATATTCACAGATATTATTTTGAAAGGGAGAATGAGAAAAACCAAGACCTTAATCCTCCCCACAAACTCAAGTCTTAACTATATAGAGGTCAAGTAAAGTTTCTTTATGAGTAAAACAATTTTCAAGAAGGAAACTGCACGAACCACATTTTGAGAACAGAACTAGAAATTGTGCTCAATTAAAGCAGCAGCTAATTGATGAAGATCCCAAAATCTCCACAATAGTAAATAATGATCAATGGATTAGAAAGTGACCTGTTGCAACCCCACAACTAAGGAGGCATGCCCTGTTTGGAGGTATTGCAGGATCTACTTTTAGAATATTGGCAATATCTACCACTGTGTATTCACTGAAACTTGATACAGACAGGAGATGATGAAGAACGTCTCCATTGAGATCGGTGAATCTGCTTGTCCCACAGCGGGGCATCCCCGAAGCTAACTTGAAAGGGAGTTTAGAACAGAGATTGCTTTTCTCTGATAAGCAATTCGTACACTCCCCACAGTCAGCCATGAATATTGGGATAACAGTATCTCCTTCCTTAACCTCATAGACATCCTTCCCTACACTCTCAACCACTCTGCAACGTGAAGCAGTACATGTATTTAAATAAATATGGAGTAGGTCTCTTTTATTCTTTTTTCTCTCAAGAATAACATCACAAAAGAAGGGAGGAATTCAGATAGCAAGCATAAACAGATAAAGTGATGTGGCATGGAAATAATTCTCGAATATTAAGCATACTTATTAATAAATGTTCTGGTGCACAAGTATAAGAACATGCTTATTCATATGTGGTTGCTTTGGTTGGCATGTTCAATCCAAATAAGTGTATACAATAAATAATCCCCATAAATTGCACAATGCACCGTCCGACAAGAGCTTATTTGAAAATTAACTAAAATGTTAAGAAATTGACAATCAAAGATGAACAAAAAACGTAAAGCAATAGATAATCAACATGAAAATTTACGAAGAGAGAAAAGTCCAAATTATAGATGAATTTTACTAGAGACAAAAGTTCAAATTACAGATCAAGAGGCACCGCTAGGGTTAGAGAGTTTATACAGCAAAGCTCCCGTACTTGGTCGTTCCTTCAAAGGTGTTAAAGACTTGAATTTGATGTTGACTATATTTTGTTTAGGACTATTGTAGCTGGTTGCTCTCATAATTGTCTGTTATTCTATCTCTTGAATTGTCGTTTAGTATGTCTTTACATTTGCGGTTCAGACAGGATGTTGCTAGTTGAATTGCTGATTTTGCAGAATATTTCTTTCCTTTATCTGGAACCTAGCGGTCAACTCCTTTGATTTTGTTTCCTCTTTCTGAGTCTTGCTGAATTTGTTTAGGGTAGTCTCCTTATCTTTTTCCGCCGTACATATTTAAGGAGTTGAGACTTTCAGTTTAGGGTTGATCGTTTCAAAGAAATATTGGAGCCATTGTTCTTGGGATTGTGCAGAAAAACCACAAGTATGTCAACCTTACATTTGCGAAGGTTGTGCTAAAGTGTACATGAGTTTTTTCTCAAGTTCTTGTTGAATCGTTCTGCTATTGCTTGAGAAGGAGGCTAAGTTCATCAAGTAGAGTGGACTTCACTTGAAGGAGGAAAGATAAAATCTTGGTGAAAGGGAGTCTCACACTTAGGAGGAGCCTAAGTGATTCTACACTAACATCCACACAGTTAAGGGAGTCTAGGTGACCATTCGAGGGGTTAAGCTTTACGGGCATCATTGTGGTCATCCTATATTTACATGTAAGTATAATGTTGTAATAGCTTAACATTATATTACTGAAGTTATCTTTCTTGGGCATTTTCCCTCAAACATAGGTGATATTGCACCGAACTAGGTTACCAGTCACAGTGTTCTACTCTTGTATTTACTCTTATGTGGTTTGAATAGCTGTGACATTCTGAGTATCATCTCTCGTGGTGTGTTAGCTAATCTTTATTTCAAAAGACATTCCAACATAGAAAAATTCAGAAATATCGGGAATAAATTAGCAGCAGTTCCTAGTTTAGCATAATCCATAATCCCTTCCCAAATATCGGTATATCAAATGCAAATTGCCAAATTCAGAGTATCCGAAACTTCAATATCAAATTTAATTAAACAAGACTGAAGTATTCCAAAATAATTTAAAAGGAGAATTGTGAACAAAGATGTGGAACTCACCCGCAAGCTTCATGGCCCAAAATTCTAGGAACAATCCCCGGAGGATCCTTCGAAAATAGAATACATACAAAAATTGAATAAGAAATTACTACACTCTACCAAACCTAGAATTGAAAATCACATGACGGACGAACCTTCAACTTCCAGAATGTGATATCACTGTGACACAAAGAGCTGCATATTATCCGAATTCGAACTTCACGACCCATTGGCGGTGCCACTATTATCTCCTCAAACACTAATGGCTCACCAGGCTTCCGGCAGACAGCAGCTAACAAATTTGAAACCATCAAACATTTTAAAAGAAGATGAGGAAGAAGAGAGATTGAGTCTAGAAGCAATCTGAAAGACTATAAAACGGAAAAAGTACCTCTACAGCGAACGTGGTGGACTCCGGTTGCGGCCGCCGACTTTTCTTCCATGACGGTGGTCGGAGGGAAGTGCTCCGGCGAGTTGGGAATTTCTTAGCTTTGATTTGAGTTTGGGAGATTCAGTATCGTGTTGGAAATTCGAAATTGATAAGCTTTTGGGGAAAATATGGTGGAACCATTGATTATTGAAACGCAATTGTGCACGTGTACCAACTTATTGATGCGACTTGCACTTCCCATACAACTAAAAAGTTTGTAATACTAGATTACGTTTTGTTTACATTGTCCATTGTCCGGTCCGGTTCGGTTTGTCGGTTTTTGCTGATTTCTGCACACCCCCTGATGAAACCTATTCTCCCCTCAAAGGTCCTGTCTTTTAGTGGAATGAAGAATCTCTGTTTTAGATTGAAAATGGTGGAAGGAGTGCGAAGACAAAGTAACTAATTATGTGAGGTTAAACGGAGACCCACACAAAGATGGATACTCTGTTTACTCCTTTTTTATGTCTTCTCTCACAGCACATGAAATTTATTATTTTAATTTAGTGCATACAAAAAATAAGTTTTAAAACACTTTTAACTATTGAAATATTTACTTTTGTACATCGAGAAAAAAAAAAAATTGTAAAATTTTAAAAAGACAAAGTACGTGATTATTCGTTCAAAAGTATCCTCAATGTTAGACTGTGATGTTCAATATCTATGATGTAAATCACAATTATACAAGAAAAAAAAATATACTATTACGTTATGTAACTTAGTCTACTCAAATAGTTTAATTTGACAAAATGCATGACTCTTTGTTCAAAAGTATCCTCAACGTTAGATTGTGATGTTTTATATTTATGGTCAAATCGATCCATACATGAAAATTATTTTTATTATTTAATCAATTTTGACAAAAATTAACTATGAGAGACTAAATTTAAGATTAATTAAAAATATGAGAACTAAAATTGGACAATTGACATTATAATGACGAAAATTGACAAATTTCAAAGTAAGAGAACAAGATATTTAATTTTCAGTGCACTCAAAACAGGTAAAAAAAAAACTTGGTTCCATTTTGATTTTTCACACACATATAGAAATATATAAATATTTTTGGATCTTTGTAAAATTATTTTACAAAATTTACTGAATGATTTTTTTCTTATATATCTAGGTGAATAATTCTGTGAAGGTATATGATAATTTTGTAATTTAGATTACTTAGTATAGATATTATGTATTCATCGCATTTAAAATTACATTTATATAAATGTTAAATTACAAGTTTAGACCTTGAGTTTTGAAAATTGTGACTAATAAATCCTTAAATTTTCAATTTTGACTCTAGTTCCATAAAAATGCATAATAAATCTATAAATTACTACAATTTTATATCTAGTAGATCTTAGAAATATTAAAAATATTTAAAAGTAAACCATTTATAAAGATAAAAAATGTGTCTAATTGAACCTTGAAGTTTATATTTTATAGTTAATAAATACATTAATCTTTTAAAAAAAATTCTAATCACACCTATTTAGCACAAAGTTAAATTTAACGTCCATTATAACATCTAATTTTCAAGATTTTCAAATATGTAAGGAACTTATTAGATGCAAATTTGATATTTTAAGAATCTATTACACATCGAAATAAAAAATTTCGGAATATATTAGACATTTTTTTAAGTTTAAGAACTATTTTTTTAGACTAAGTTTAGGAACTATATATAAACACAAATCTAAACATTCATGAGCTAAATTTCTAACCTTATATACATTTGTACCCTCGTATAAAAAATTCTAGATCCAGTGCTCAAGGTAGGAGATGATCCAACCTAGAGATTTTGAATGATAATAAATATCCCATCGATTAAATAATGCTCAAACTGGAAAGATTGAAATATCAATTCTATGAAAAAGAGAAAAACTCATAATTTGTGGATTTCAAGGGAAACTATTAATAGTATGAAATTAAACTTAATTTGTATAACATTGTGCAAATTGATGCATTTACAACTTTCAAAGAAAACAATATGTTTTCTTTTATGAAAGTTTAGGGCTTTAATTAATATAATTATAAATCTCACACGCTATTTATTAAAATACGACGTAATAGAGATTGCAAATTGATACATTCACAAAAGTTCATGTTTTAAATTAATAAAATTATTAGTTTAGAGTTTAAATTAATACAACTCTCAAAGTTTAGAGTATAAATTGATATTTTCCTAAAATAATAATAACAATTTTAGGGCATAAGTACTAAATTACTTTAAATAATAAATTGAAATCAAATACATGCCTAGATATTTATAAATAATTATAGTATTTAGTTGATGAAATTTTAAGAATCCAAAATTTTTGTCAAAGCAAACTCAACTTAATAGTATTGGCATGAGCTTCTTCCATACGAGTCAGAAGTTCAATCTCTAACCCCAAAAGTTATACTCTAAAAAAAAATCACAATTTTCAAAGTTGACTTAGATATTGATTGTTTGAAGCCCAATTAGTAATTGGGCCAATTCAAGCTACCAATTTTACGTTAATTGAGGCAATTTCTAGGTGTATAAATTAAGATATTTTAATTTTAGGCATGTTTTATACAAGTTAATTAAACTATTTCTAGTTGGTTTTACATCTTAAAATTTTTCACAAACATTAGGGCCATGGCCCCCAGTCTTCAAAAAGGGAGACCTCCAGATTCATTCAAATTCACTTATTTGAAGAAAATGGAAATTATGGTCCTAAAACACTAATTAAGAAAATTAACCAACCAAAATAACAAAGTAGACTAAATTAATCGACAAAGTCAATAGTAAGTTTAGACTTGTGTTATCCATATATTGGACAATCGCCTATCCATACTCCATTTGACGACTGTCAAGATAACTTGTTATCTATTATTTTCTGTCTACGACAAGTACGAATATATAGTAGCTATCACCACAACACGACACCATAAACACAACACCAAATATCAAGGTAGATGATTGTCAAATACTAAACTAGCTAAGTTACCCCTTTTAACCTGGACTCAAGTAATTTTGTCTTCCCAATTACATCATGCAGTCCAGCAATCAGCCAGTGTGTTTAGTACATTTTAGTATTGCTCCAAACCGAAACTATATTTTCCAGAAACTATACTTCTTTTTTTATGCAAATTAACTTCCATTGAGGGGGGGAAAAAAACGAAAGAATATAGGAGTATACAAAAAAAAACAAATCCCTAAACAAAAGAAGTTGAAGCTTCAATGAAAGAGAATAGGCCCAAAAGGATAATTACAAAGAAACATAAAGACGGCTCTTATGCTCTAGCTCAGCCCTTAATCTCTGGTATAATAGGACTATGACCATGAAAATCACAATTTAAAATTACCAATAAGGATTTGGTAATTATGCGTTCCAGGAGAAAAACAAGTTTGAAATCCTTATTTAGTTATTTTAAATAACTAACGAGAGTTCGGATATTGGTTTACATGCCGAACTATTTGTCATACAATAACACTATTATCTACAACATCTGACAGCAGGAAATCCATAGAATATTTATTGTCCTAGTTGAGATTCATAATCACTTGATACGATAAAAGCAGAGCTCTTAAATATTTGACTACAAGAAAGAAACCAACAAATAAGTTTCCCAACCAAATATACCTTATGAAATGCACTAAATATGATCACAATTACGACCTGGGTATTGATTCTAACAAGAATTCTCTGAAGACAGCTTTGTCAGTTCAAAACTCAAACAATTCCTGCAGATTTTCTCTGAATTCTGTTAATAGAACTGATTAAGCGCCCTCTCAATGGAATCTCAAACTATTTTCTTCCCCTGCTGAGCCTCTGCAAGTGATAATTAATGCTACCCCAGGGTTTCCTGTTTTTGTTGGACTGCAGCACATAAAGTGAGACAGAAAAGCAAGTAACTAACACATGGTAGAGTTTTAAAATAATCAAAGAAACCAATGAAAAGTAAACAAAATTCTCGAATTATATCGACAATTAGCAAAAGAGTCACCTGAGCATCCATGCAAGTATTTAGAAGATCCTTTTGTCTGGTGCACTTATCATCGTTGTTGTGATTAAGAGCTATGCAATTGAGAAATGATACCATCTCCTTCATGCAAGGTTTGCTAATATTGCTAAACTTCTTTGGGTTCATGTATAAAGAACCAGCTTTCCTACCCATTGGTACAGACTACAAGTAAAAAATAAATGGCGATTAGACCCGACATTGCCATTATTAATGTACCAAAAAAGCCATATGAAAAATATGAAATGTTCCAACACTGGCCCTGTTTGAACAAGGGAGTAGAAAAGTCCAAAGTACTAATTCCTTAGAAATAGCAAAAGACGACAACAATGCAAAACAAACTGAGCTACAAACACTTGGCACACACATACCAATATCAGGGAGACCTGACCCATTCAAATCAAAATCGAATGAGCACACAACCGAACTATAACGAGAGAAATACAATGCAGAAAAGCATAATTAATTCAATCCAAAGGGAAATGCCCTTCTTTGTTCCCCCTCTTGCTTCTAGCATTTCACAGTCTACTTTTCCTCAACCACAAATTCTTAAATGATAGCTATGCCCTCAAGGAGAAAAAGCTCTTCAACCGTGGGGGCAGAAATTTGTGAAACATGAAGGCATGGAGGACAAACACCCTGATGGTTCCTATGAGAGAAAACCTGCTTGATTTGCCCACTTCCAGTGCTCTTTATGGAAGCCTTTCTACATCCCTCCTTATAGCAAATGCTTCTGCAGCCTCCTTCAACCTCTTTTACTCTCCTTTCATATCTTTTACATCTGTAAATGTCCAAGCCAATTTGCATGCACTTCAACTATTCTCTTGGGACATGGACAATCACCAACCCTACAAGTACAACATTTGGTTGCTGAAGAAACATGAAGGATATTGAATCATAGGTAAGTGGCCATCATGCTTCAATCTCCTTATCACAAACTTCAAAGGATACACCCAACCCGACAACCAACCTTCCCTCACCTACGCAAACTCTTCAACTGCAATGCCTCCAAAATTTTAAAATGAATAAGGTGGAAGATTACAATCTGTTAGGTATCCTAACTTCTGCACACAGAAAACACACAAAATACCCAACCAACACACCAATATTGCAAACAGGGCCAAGAACCACCCTGATACTAAGTATTATATTTATCAACAACCATCTCAATAGTCCAGGGTATCAACCAGTATTCATCAACCAAAATATAACAAGAAATAAGAACAGAGTATTAAGAAGAACGAAGAACCAGCAAACGCAGTGCGGCTATTCGAGAGAGCCATCTCTCCTCTAAGGGATCTTCAGCCTCCTTTTCTTCACTCCCCAAAACCCTACATAAACCCTTCAGCTGGTCCCCACAAGATCGCGTCCTGCCACCTCTCCTAAATTGGTCCCCTCCTTGCTTTCAGCACACATAGTCTCCTTCTTGCCCTTCTTCCTTTCATACACTTCCATAATTGGAAGCCTCACACAATCCTCATCACCCTTATCTCATTCCAACCGACACTAAATGTCAACAAAATCTAAAGTCCTTGCAATCATATCTCCTCCTCAACATTACCAAGTCGTAAGATGCATCATCACTTGAAAAATCTGATGTTTTAAGGAAAGAAACAAGTACGTGAATACTCAAGAAGTGACCCTACTAGAGGAACCATGCACCAACATTATACCACCCCAAATACAAAATCAACATAATTTGTTTTTAGGTACTTAAGCACCTTGGAGAACCACACCCCAAAAGTCAACTATTGAGGTGAGAGACCTAAGCCATAAGTACCACATTGGTCATCCCATTCTAATTGATGTGAGACCAAGGTAGCCCATACTACCTTGGTTCCTAACAATACCCCATCCTCAGAAAGCTAGATCAACTATACTTCACTTGGAAACATCCAATCAGAACCCTCCATTGGTGCTCCTCTCCCGTATGTCAACAACCGGCTCTAATACCATTGTTAGGTACTTAAGTACCTTGGAAAACCACACCCCAAAAGCCAACTATTAAGGTGAGAGAGCCAAAGCGCTTAAGTATCACATTGGCCATCCCATTCTAACCGATATGGGACAGAGGTAGCCCATATTATCATGGTTCCTAACATATGCTTCTTACACAAACAGACCACAAGATTCAAAGATAGTCAACAATATTGTATGTCTCATATCAAGAAATTATCACAATTTCATCCTTAACTCAATCATAAGCATAAACAATACATACCGACAATGTTACCAAGCTTTATTGAACACATTACACTTTCCCATTCAGTCACCGTAGCGTGGTCGCTCTCAAGATCCACCTTTAGCAATTTCATCATCAAAACTCTTATCAACTCTACTATAATGGCCCTTTCAAATGTAGTGATTCTCGACCTTTTACCCAAGACCTCACTACCAAATCTCTCTAACTCTTTTTTGGGTAGTTCAACCATTGACCACTAGTAAGTTGTACCCAAGACATCAAATCTACATTAGCTCTTAACTACTTATACCCAAGGCCTCATGCCACATTTCTCGATCCAACGACCCTTGACCATTTATACTCAAGACCCAATACAACATTCCTTGTATTGGCCCTCGACCATTTATACTTGAGGCGTCAATACCACATGTGACATGCCCTTGACCATATTACTATTTCCCAACTAATATGCACATTCTTCTCTTAATTCGTCCACAAACAAAAATTTTGGAACTCAACCCAAATCCTATAGTACGCTTTCTACCACAAACTCAAGATGAAGATCCATTCAGAGTATAGGAATTGACTAAATACATCGTAAAATGCATGTAAATCATGCTTTCAACATGCTTTCACAACAACCCAACAGATGCTTCAAGCCCAGCAAGCACCAAATACTTCAACGCATCCAAGCAAATATATCGAGTAAGAACCCAACAGCACAACCACACATGGACAATCCATCATACTCCGTCACATCATGATCAACCACAACACCTATCTCAGTTCGACATCAATACCGAAAACTGTCAGCATGCTACCCACATTATGGAACCATATTATCATCATTTTTCAATTACATCCATCATTTATAAATCAGTTCAGTCACAGACATAATCACGCTTAACATACAAACAAACAGTAACAACCCACACAAGTAAGGATTACTAACTGAACTAAGCGCTCCTAAAATCAAATCGAAAAAATCGGGGAAAATTTCCAAGGGTTGAAGTAGATCGAAACTATACTAAACTAATTTAAACGATCTTAAGGAACTGAGATATGCAAGCTTATACCAAAAAAAATTCCGATTCAAATTTAGAGACAATTCCCACTACAGACCTGGTTTATACGAACTGTGATTTTCGGGTCTAAAGAAGACTGAAGTCGTGGGTAAACGAGGGGATGTCGTAGCCGAAGCGAAGGCAGGAAGAGAAAGACCAGGTCGGGATGTAACGCTACGCCGTTGGCAGTAGTTGTTGCCGCCTCCGCTGGTCGCTAGTGGGTTCTGCTCGCCGGAGAATGAGTTCGGAGGGAGGGCAGAAAGTTGAAGGGAAGCAAAACCGCAGATAGCTTCACGTTCGAGAACAAGGCTGGGTAGGGCTTTTCCTCTTTCTCCTTTAAATATCATTTTAGTCCTCTAATTTTGAGATTTATTTAATTTTAACCCAACACTTTCAAATATCCCATTTTAACCTCTTTATTATCTAATAATAAACCTTAAATATAGGGTACTAAAAATATATATTAAATATAGTTCTCTTTAAGTTAATTTGTAATGAAAGTGATTGAATAACAATACTAGTCTTAATACTGTCTATCTTATCAAAAGTTTATAATGAAAAGTTAATAGATAGTTTTTAAAAATTAGAAAAATCAACCTTAAATTAGAAATAGAGACTAATTTTAAAATGCATAGGAACTAAAATTGAACCAGTTTCAAAATAGAATGACCAAAATAATATTTTATTTTAAATATAATTTTTAATCAAACTCTCTTCCTTATTGTTTTCATGTTTCACGATTTTATTTCTATTATCCCTTTAATAACTCATGTATTTCAACATTCCTCTTATTCTCATTTCTAATAATCTTGATTACATTTCAACCTTCCAAATAGTTTTTAGATGTATTCTTTCAATAATTTATATAGTGAAATCAAAAAACTAAAATATCAAAGAATTGAGCGGAAGTAATTCAAATAGCGTGAAACAATCGATCCAAAAAATTATTGTGTTTTTCCCCATCATAGAAATGCCTTTTTTAAAAAGTTCCACCAAATTGCATTTATTATTAGGTGGAGAATAATTGAAAACTCCATTTTCATAACTATTTAATCTTGTAGTCTTTATTTTTGAAAAAAATTGTGCTTATAATTTTCACTTATATCTATGTATAAGTTTTATTGGTAGGTTATCTACGGTTCACGCATATTATAAAAAACCAATCCAATTTTTAAAAATTAAAAGAAGCAATTCTATAACTTTGTTTTTATTTTTTTATTTGACTCACAATTCAACTATTTCTTTAATAAATGTGAAAATCGTGTGATGAAGTTGGGAGAAAAACAACATAAATTTCAAAAACAGAAAACTAAAAATGAAAGTATTTTTGATAAATGTGAAAACTATGTAATGAAGTTGGAAGAAAAACAACATAAATTTAAAAAATAGAAAACAAAAAATAAAGGCTCCTCATTTGGTAATCATTACAATACTTTGCATTTTTCTTAAGTACATGGGTTAAATTCTAAGCTAAATTTCAAAAAAATAAAATTTTTTAAAAACTGTTTTTTTTAATTTTCTTGTTTTTGAAAATATTGATAAAAAGTAGATAACAAAAAAAAATAGAGGTAGAACGAGTGTTTTTAAGCTTAATTTAGAAAAAATAAAATAGTTACAAACTAAAATTGTTATCAGGGAGGGACGTAGGGCCTGTTTGAATTGACTTGAGAAAAAATTGTTTTTCAAAAAATTCATTTTTATTTAAATTTTTTTGATAAAAATTATTTAAAATACACTTCAAAATCTATCTTCAATATTTACAACACTTTATTTTTTTTAAATAATTTATTTTTTAAATTAAATACATAAAAATATATTCAAAACACACATTATAACCAAGATGAATTTCTTTTGAGAATGACCAGAAAAATTCTGAGATTTTCTATACTTGGTGTAAATAATTTTTCCAAAAGTCACCCAATGAAAGTACAAACAATCATTCTTCAAAAAGTCACCCCAATTAATGAGATTCCTGGTGCCAGCTGTCATGCCAACCCTGGACTCCTTTTTTCCAATCAATCTTATTTCATACTATTAATTTTTCTTTCTACAAACTTCATACTATTAATATATTTTAATAATAATAATGTCTATCAAAAAGTTTAAAAACAATTCACCATGGTGTGAAATTATGATTTTTGGACATGGCTGGCCTAACAAGTCTTTAATTTTTTTTTTTTTTTTTTAGCCGTGTATATTGAAGCTTTGAACTTTAATTTGGTTAATTATCTAAATTTTAGTTTATATTTTTAGGTTTATCAATCTTAGCAAATATATATTTGGCAGACAATTTTAATTGTGCTTCTTAATATTATTTTTTAATTATGTAATCCAAACAATGAAAATTCTAAAAACAACATTTTAATTTTTATGTTTTGGTATCTAAATTTTGAATTTTAAATTTTAAAATACATAATTATATTAAATAAAAATAAAAAATATTTAAAAATATAATATGTTATGTTATAAACTCAGTTCATTTTCTAAAATTAAAATATGTATTATATAATGTACTATAAATTATATAATATTACAAAATAATAATAATATAAAAAAATTAAGATAGTTGTTTTAAATAACAAGACTACTAAAAATATTTTGAAGTATAGCAAAAAAATAAACATAAAACAAAATAAATCAAAAACGAAAAGTTTTTCAAATTGACAAACAGTGACAGTGCAGACAACTATCATTTTGTCATTTTACCATATTTATAATAAGTTGATTCATTTTGCTATATATGAAAAAACCCAAAAATGTAATATAGAACATGTTGATAAATAAATAATAATTTATTGTCAACTAATATTTAGTAGGTAAAACAATGGTTGAAATTGTAATTTAATTTTTGAATTTGTTCCAAATACATATTTGAAAAAGTGAAATATCTTTATTAAAAATGATTAAAATCTTAAATTGTAAGTAGAAAAAATTATGTCTAACTTATAACTAAACAATTTAATAGATCTAAAAATGGATAACCCAAGATGTACTTAATACTTTTTTCAAATTTTCACATGAGTAGTTGTGATGTGATGGAATAATTAGGTGGGCTAATACAAATACAGTCATTGGTGAATCCAGAAACACCCAAATATTTTTCTTAATTAGAGATTGATTAACAATTACATTACAGGTTTACCACATCAATCATAAACAAAGGAAATCGAATAAACAGCACAAAAGCTGTTGATCATACCCTTTGTTGACGATAATCTGTTGAATCCTTCATTCTTTCTGATTCTTTCAACTGCTTTTCTTCAAGCATTGATCTGCCACGAAATCCGTGACGTCTTTGATGAACAGACGCCATTCTGCCAACTCTGGGAAACCGTAAAAGCTGTGAAAAGCATTTGGATATTCAGTCAAGTAAGCTTCCTTACCTGATCTCTTCAATCCTTCGTAGTATCTCTTTTGCCAATCGATTAACGGATCCAGTCCTCCCACCAACACTTTAATCGCCGGAAACCTCACCTTCGATATATCCACCGAATTTGGACCGAAAATGTTCACCGACGGGTGGTCTCTGTCAGATCCTTCCGGTAAAAATGCCTTCCAGTACCAGTCCGTCCGGTCCTTCGTCGACAGTGGAGCTTTGATTAGCTTTCTTTCCGATTCCGTTTCCTGTTCTCCTCCGAAGAACGGTTGAATCGAGATGACACCGATGATCTCCAACTCACGAAATTCGTGATCTGCAGATTTCAAAATCGCGTGGTGAGCGATGTTTCCGCCGGCACTGTCACCAGCGAGGAAGCACCGTTTCAGGTCGATGTTCGCTGGAAATCCTTCAATCGCAGAACCGCCGTCGTCGATGAATTTCAGAACATCGAAAGCATCTTCGTACTGGCAAGGACAGCGATGCTCTGGAGCGAGACGGTAGTTTACAGAGATGACTACGGCGGGGATTTCTCGAGCAAGCCTCTGGCAGAAGTCGTCGAGGAGTTTGGAATCAGGAGCCATGTATACGAATCCGCCGCCGTGGAAATAGACGATCAACGGCAGCGATTCGGAGGTGAATTCGGAGGTCGAAGCGTAGAGACGGAACCAGAGGTTGCGGGAGGAATCGACGGTGACATCGAAGCTTTTGATGCCGTTCTTTGGTTTCTTGAGAGGAGGAGACTTGAGATCCAAAAGGTTAGAGAGGAAGCGATTGACTGAGACATCGGAGCGGCAGCAGATGTCGGTGCCGACGGCAATGGCAGTCAACATCAGCTTGACCTTCCATGGAAGCCGCAAAGCTGACAGGGCGTCGGACATCTCCGCCCGGGTGGGGGTGAGCGACGATGAGAAAGTGAGTGGGGAAGATGAAGACGAGATTAGAATAATAAAGAGGGCGATGATTATGAGAAAATTGCGCACAGGTGAAGTTACGAATTTGTCCTTTTTTTTTTTTTTGATATATATATATTTTTTATTATTTCTTCTAGTTTTCCAGCATGATTAGCTTATCGGATCCATGAGTCCCTGTGTTCAATTTGCATTTCAAAATGAGACTAAGTGACAAATAGTAAGACGAGAGCGATCTATGAGAAAAAGATTGATGAAACTCCATTTACACGAAATTCCTTTTTCTTTTTTTTTTCTTTTTTTTTTTTTCTATCCTCTAGTTGATATATTAAATGCACAAGATTTCTCCACATTTTCAAATGCCGCATTTATTTTTTTTTTTCTGCATTTATTGTTGGTGGTATTAGATATTTCAACATAATGGTAAATAACAAATACCTAAGCTGATCAACTGAAAGTGCTCTAAAAGTTACAAAATAGAATTAGAATTAATAAAAAGGAAATGCATAAAACTGAAGTAACAAACAAAGTTAAACAAAAAGTTGTAAAGAGGAAGTACTTTGATCCAAAGCTTTTTATTCTTCTCAGCCCAAATTGCCAAAAATTAGAGAATAATCTTTTGAAACTAGAAAATATGAGATTTTCGTAACTTTCATATTTGGGTATCAAATTTTTGTGTTCTTAATAACTTCCACAAACTCTCTATTTAACTCTTCTCTTTGTCTATTCTAATTGGATTGATTCATTAACATATTTTCTTACACAACTTTCCGTATAGCCTCTCCAAGTCTTGCATCTCTACTTTGAATTTCAGTACACTTTGGGTTCGATTTTAGTTAAAAAATATGAAAATCAAGTCCAAAGTTAACAAATATAGCATAATGTAAAAGAATTTGTAAACATAACAAGATTTATATCTAACTCTCGAAGTTTATTTATACCACTAATAGGAGTCTATTAGTGATATAGCCTATCATTAATAAATTTTGTTATATTTACAATTTTTTAAGAAATGTTGCTATATACTTAATTATTAGCTCTAAAAGTGCTATATTCTGTAATTACCCCTTTTTCTTAGCATTTTCACCCCTAATTTTAAATTCCACTTTACAACTATATATATATATATATAGTTTCACTTGGAATATTATTGGTAAGTATATATATGTGAGCATCGTTTGAAGTTTGAATGGATAGTATGTGTGGAGTGGGGAAGAAGCAAGGGTAATGTTGAGTGGGCTCTAAAATGGTAAAATGGAAGACTAGAAAGAATGCAATTAATAATCTCTTCAGTCTTCACATGTAAACGACCATTGAAACCACTATTGTGCGTTGCCCCCTCAATTCAATACTTCAAATCTTCTCAATTCCTACTTCAACCCTTGTTTCAACTTTCAACTTTGAAGTCTATGCACCGAAGATTCAACAATTTTTCTTTTTTTTTTTTTTTTT
>QLSR01000017.1:0-21322 GCA_031780015.1 Citrullus colocynthis | reverse complement strand
TTTTTTTTTGAGAAAGTAGATTATTGAGGCCCTTTTTTTTTAACCATTTCGTTTTTTGTTTTTGTTTTTAAAAATTAAGCCTATAAACACTACTTTCACCTTCAAATTTATTTCTTTGTTGTTTACTTTTTACTAATGGTTTCAAAAACTATGCCAAAATTTGAAAACTAAAAAAATTAGCCTTTAACAACTTTTTTGTTTTAGAATTTGGCAAATAATTCAACTATTGTACTTAAGAGAGATGTCAATCAATGTAAGAAATGAGGAGGAAATAAGCTTAATTTTTAAAAACAAAAGCAAAAAACGAAATGTTACCATACGAATACTTGAAATTATAGATACAAATTAGCATTTCTAGATAATTACATTTCTTTTCTAGATATTTTTTATTATTATTATTTTTAAGATAACTGGGGATACTTAGATAATTGTGTTGGTTTCGTAAAAGATAAAAAGTCTTAAATTTGCATAATGTTCCAGGAATGCTCTTACGATTATTCACTAATTTATTATAGTTTAATATAATTTAAATTTATATAACTTATTTGTTTTTATTAGTTTTGCATTTTTTTTAATTAATATAGTTTATATTATTTTTATATGTTATTTTTCTCACCAAATAATATATTAACTTAAAATTTTTAATAAAATAAGCATTTATTTAAATTCAAATTTAAATATCTTTCTAAAAAAATAAAAACAACTACAGTGATATAACAACAAAGTGAAATATATGGTTGATAATATATATATATATATATATATATATATATATATAAAAGGGTAAAATAGTAAAAAGATTATGTCCTCTAAATGGAAATCTCGAAAACACATATTTCAAGAGGGCATCACATTCCAAAACTCTTGAAATGCTCTTAGAAGGACGTCATAGGATGTAAGCACCAACTTGTAAAACCAAGTGTTGGGGAGAGCAATGCGATTGAGGCTATGCGTTGCTATAGAAANGATTATTCACTAATTTATTATAGTTTAATATAATTTAAATTTATATAACTTATTTGTTTTTATTAGTTTTGCATTTTTTTTAATTAATATAGTTTATATTATTTTTATATGTTATTTTTCTCACCAAAATAATATATTAACTTAAAATTTTTAATAAAATAAGCATTTATTTAAATTCAAATTTAAATATCTTTCTAAAAAAATAAAAACAACTACAGTGATATAACAACAAAGTGAAATATATGGTTGATAATATATATATATATAAGGGTAAAATAGTAAAAAGATTATGTCCTCTAAATGGAAATCTCGAAAACACATATTTCAAGAGGGCATCACATTCCAAAACTCTTGAAATGCTCTTAGAAGGACGTCATAGGATGTAAGCACCAACTTGTAAAACCAAGTGTTGGGGAGAGCAATGCGATTGAGGCTATGTGTTGCTATAGAAGAAGAATAGCCGAGAAGTAGAGAAAATTTTGGTGAAGTGTTGGCCAAGACCATGCGTCGGTGAATGTAGAGGAAAGTTGAGTTAATTGAGAAACCATGCGTTGTGTTAATTGAGAAACCATGCATTGTTGATTGAATCAAGAAGGGCTGTGAAATGAAGTAGTCGGCACATCGAAGGATAAGTGATCATTGGCGGGGAAAGGAGTATGCTTGAACCATGCGTTGAAGTCACCATGCGTCGAAGATAGCCATGCGTTGAAGTTACCATGCGTCGAAGATAGCCATGCGCTGAAGTCACATTGCGTCTAAGACAGAACGGTCTTGACGCAATGAAGCTAGTGATGTGAATGAATATGTTGTATGTGTCGGAGGTAGGAGGCGCCGAGAACATTATGTGCTGAGAATGGCTAGTTGCTGAAGACGCTGGAGGAAAACATAGACATGAGTGCCTTGCGTCGAAGGAAAGACCAGCGCCAATCTAAGGTGCGGGGTAAGTTTNATGCATTGTTGATTGAATCAAGAAGGGCTGTGAAATGAAGTAGTCGGCACATCGAAGGATAAGTGATCATTGGCGGGGAAAGGAGTATGCTTGAACCATGCGTTGAAGTCACCATGCGTCGAAGATAGCCATGCGTTGAAGTTACCATGCGCTGAAGTCACATTGCGTCTAAGACAGAACGGTCTTGACGCAATGAAGCTAGTGATGTGAATGAATATGTTGTATGTGTCGGAGGTAGGAGGCGCCGAGAACATTATGTGCTGAGAATGGCTAGTTGCTGAAGACGCTGGAGGAAAACATAGACATGAGTGCCTTGCGTCGAAGGAAAGACCAGCGCCAATCTAAGGTGAGGGGTAAGTTGGCATTATCATCTCGGTACTTGTGAGGGATAAGTCGGCAGTATATATAGGTGAGTTTAATCACTTTCAGACATTTTTCGAGAGCTTAAGTCGATTTCATCTTTCAGAGAAACCACCAAAGAAGGAAGAGGAAAGTGTTCTTATAGTTTTTGGGCGAAATTCTACCCGTTTTGGTGCTCAAATCTGAGCTGGAACAGAGGATTGATCGTAGACGCACAGACTGAACAGTGGTCGATGTTTGGTGTAGAACGACTCGAGGAAGCCGAGTTTGGGGCTGAAATTTTGAGGTTAGTAAGTTAACATAATTCCTAACAAGTCTTATGAAGGATGGTTAAGCTGAAATTGAGGTTAATCACATGAATCTTTAGGTAAAAGCAGCAACTACAGAACTGTTATGCAATCCGGAGCAACATGGAGTAATTTTGGCATAACTGGAGAACGAAAAAGAGTTAAGCCTTAAAATTTTGAGGTAAGCTGTGGGACTTAATCCTTTACAAGTTTGTAGAAGAGAAGAAGTCTTAATATGGGCTGAAAATGCATTTTTAGCAGGGATTAAGCAGAAACAGCAAAGCTGTAACAGTCAGCTTTGTTAAGAAGAAGATAAAACTCAAATGTTGGTATAATAGCAAAAGTGAGCTGCAGACAAAGTGTTCTTTGAATTGAAGTCTAACAGAAGGGTAAGCAACAGCTAGTAGTAATAGCCTTAGTGTTTAAGGCTTGAGAATGAACTAATGGAAGTTTGACCGCATGATAAACTATAGGCATTGTGCATATGTTGAGTTGTTGTATATATTAAAGTGAATGGAAAAGAAGTATAACAAGGGAAAATATTTGTTTCAGGCCAAGAGAAGATAGGGAAGGCTTATAATCCATTCAAGGCCTAGAAAGAGTGTGAGTGACACTTCTTTTACTTTAAAACGATTTTGTTGAACATGATAGTTCGGTTTCCAATTAAATGTGATTTTGTGATTAAATGCTTTATGAGGCATACGTTATGTTCTTAAAGCTATTGAAAAGCATGCTCATGAGATGTTATTGATATGATAATTGCCCTGTATTCTTATGAACGATTTGTGTACGAACGGTTGTATGAAATGTTGTTTCTAAAAAGGAAAATGTTTTAGAGGAGGCTCAATGCTAGTAAGGAAAGCATGTGAGTTTCCCCGGGACTCAGTACTTGGGCAACCCGCCTATAAAATGTTTTAGAGGAGGCTCAATGCTAATAAGGCAAGTGAGTTTCCCCGGGACCTAGGACTCAAGGACATGAGAAGGTACTTGGGCAACCCGCTATATTCCTATGTGCACATAGAGGTTATATGCTGGTGCGTTGAGTCTTGCTCCGCATCTAGCCTTATATGCTTTCGACATTGGGGTGTTGAGTTTTGCTCCAACTAAGGGAAAAGTATTGCACTTAAACTGTTTTCTTATGATTTGCTGAAAATCATGTATGAAGTGATAAGGGCAATTAAGTTTGTTTTAACTAATGTATTTGAAGTGATTACATGTTTGATGTTTGATGTTGAGCATAGTTTTACTACTAATGATTTCCGAACTAAAATGGTTTGTCAAAATTGTCACTCACTGGGCCTTTAGCTCATGTTTTCAATGTTTTCTTACCCCTCCAGGTAGCAAGGACGTTTCTGGTGCTTTGCCTACTCCCACTCGCCCTGTTTAGGCTTCGAGACTCAGTTGTATGTTAAACCTTAATTAGGTGGCATGTAGATATGTATGTATAATTACCAGGGGTTGAACTATGGGTTGTGTAAGGACATGTAAAAGAATTGAGAAATTTTCATTTTTGGTTTGTATATACTTTTCCATATGTGATGTTTGATATGTTTTAGAATGTGGAGATTACGGGGTGAATAGTTCAGAATGTGTGTGAAGGGACGGATGGTATGCGTCACAAGAGGGGTGATGTATACTGTCCTCACATCTCCTTTCGGGTTGTGTAGGTAAACTTGGGAGGGGGTGTGACATAGGATACATGAGCATCTTACATTATCACAAAACAAACATTGTAGTCTACATGTCTATTATATGAAAATCTTATATTCACACGAAACAAATGGTCGCTTAAAGAAGTTAATCGAAAAATACTCGAATGCATCTTCATCAGTTGCACCCATCTTTGTATAACCCACTCAAAGTGTCCAATCACAAGTTGTTAAATGACAAACTTTTCCTTTTTAAAAAAGGATTTTTTCAATATAACTTTTTCGTTTCGTGATTGGAGGGATGTATGGAGATAGATGCAACTAAGACTACACTAACTATCATTCAAGTTAATATATGTCTTTTACCGAATTAAAATACGCTCACATTTGTAGTTATCTAAAATGTGATGATATGAAGTAATCTAATTAAAATTTATATTTGGTTGTGGATTGGGTCCATGTATCCAAAAAGAAAGTTGATTATAAGACTAAGAAACTCCGATTATTAAAATTTTCAATGATGGTATTAATCAAGCAAAACGAAAATCAATTTATTGGTTTAGTAAGAAGAAAAAACTATGGTTAAAATATCATTGATATACTTTGAAGTTTGTTCAATTTTACTTCTTATACTTTTAATTGTCCAATTTTAAATTTATACTTTCAATAAATTTTTAATTTAGTCATTGATGCTAGTTTATTGTTAATTTAAAAAATAAATATATATTTTTTTATCTATAGCATATTTGCTTTACATTTTGAAAATATATTCACATATTTTATTTTCTTACATAAAAACTATTGTTATTGTTTAATTAATTTCAGTAAAAATTAGTTTTGTGGGACTATATTTAAGATTTATTGAAAGTACGAGGACTAAAATTGGACAATTAAAAATATAAAAACTAAAATTAAACAAACTTCAAAATATGATGACTAAAATAATAATTTATTTTAAAAGATTATTGTTCATGAAAACTAAAATTCAAAATAAAGATATCATTTTCCAAAGTAGTATATAACGTGAGTCCACTGGTTCGGATTTTGACTTGTTTGTAGAAATTAAAGATAAAATAGAATAATAATTCTAGTCGCTTTAACACATAAAAAAATCATAGTAAATAAGGAAGTTGGAATTTTCATTGATATAGACATATAATGTCATATTGAATAAACCTAATCTGTAAATTTAAATATCATTAAAAAAAATAATATATAAATTTAAATATACATCACAATCAAAATTTATCTAATTCATATGTATGTGTCATAATATAACAACACTAGAAATAACCAATTGAAGAATTGCCTGGATTTTAATTGACTTTAATTTAAAATTAACATCGAGAGTGCAAATAATTTTAAATTAATAGGATATATTTTTAAAACAATATCTTTTCTTGTTCATGGGATATATTTTAGAAGGAAGTTTTAATTGCCAAAAAATAGAAAAATAAAAATTTTAAGTTGGTTATCAATCAATTAAAGCCAATATTTGAATTGGTTTACATATTGTCGGGGGAGTTATATATTACAAACAATAGAGGAAGTTAGGGTAAAAAGAATTATATTATAGCTAAAAAAGGGTCTTGTGGAAGGCGGGTTTAGTAATGGGACATTTTTGCATGCTTTAGCCTACGAGTGAAAGAGTAATCCTAACTACGATGCTTTAAGGCGTAAATTCCAACAAATATATCTTAATAAAGAATATTTGTACCCTCCAAATTTTAGAAAAAAATGAAAAACTCTCCAAACAATTTTGGGCTTGACTTCACAATTGAGACTATTTTTTTACTCTGTTACATTTATATCTTCAAACCTTCCCTTAATTACAAAGTGTTACTCCTAACAAAAATAAATAATTCAAAGTATTAACATATTGCTGTAAAGTCAAAGATGAAAGTTCATTCATCAATATAATAGAAGTTGTAAAGCAAAACAAATTACAGAAGAGAATATTCACATGTTTGTAAAAAACAAGTTGAAAAGAGGGGTTTTTTTTTTCTTTCTTTTTTAATGTAGTTGTAGAAGATTAGAGTTTAAAAAGTTTTTGGAATCTCAACATTAAATATAAACTAAAAGATTTTAAATATTAAATTATAAAAATAAAGGGATAAAACTTTTTTTATAGATTATATTCTAACATTTTTATCTCTTAAATAATAGGTTATGTATGGATGTTAAATTTTGAAAATGTAAATAAATAGTTGTCTTTTTTTTATACTTATTAAATAATAAAATCAGTTCTTAAAAATATATAATTAATAAATTTTTTTACATAAAAAAAAGCCTCATGATTACGTGGGTAGTTCTTTTTTAACTTTTATTTTATTATTATTATTATTATTTTAATAAATTTAAAACAACTCAATAAGGCAAGCTAAGGATTATATTAAAACATAAAATAATGTTCCAAATTTAAGATTTGTTAAAAGGGGTAAACTAGTCTAAAAGTAATTTTTCCCCTAGTCACTGTTATGATAGTAAGATAATAAAAATTTTAAAATACTAGAAAAAAATTAAAACTCCATGCACCAAACATAAACTATTATAATTCAAACTTAAAATAATTTGCACCCTAAACACAAATTATTGTAAGCTAGATTATTTTAGCCTGCACTCCAAACACATACTATTATAACTCATACTAAAATAGTTTATACTTCAAACATCGACTATTATAACTCAATGACAATCATAATCCCATGTATTATAACCAACTCAGCACCCATATAGTCTTTTAAAGTTTCTTATCAATTTAAGTAATTCAAATAACATAATGGATTATTATTATTATTATTATTATTATTATTATTATTATTATTATTATAATTCATAGATTAACAATTTTTTTTTTGAGTACCAATGACTCAGACATTTTTTTTTAAGTTCAACTCACCTTCATACCTAATGCATTAATTTTTAAACCTAAGTCAAAATCAGAATTTAAATAATTAATACATGTATGTCATATCAAATAGAGAAATAAGTTTAGATATCAAGCTTATTATACTCAAAAGAATTAACTGAATTTCAATTGACTTTGATTTGATGCAATATTAAAATGTAATAGGTTATTATAATTGAGAAAAAAATAAATAAATAAAACAATCAATGTTGGTTAGGTAGTCCAAAATCAAATAATAATGGAAATCTTGAAATGGATTTCAAATCTGAGTTTTTGACTAAAAAACCAACCTTTGATTATTTTTTATAAATATACTGCCTTTTCCTTTATCTAAGGAAACAAAAAAAAAATATAAGAGAAAATGTTAGGCTGGAGAAAGAAGGTTCATAGAAGGTCAGTGTGTCAATTTCTTGAATGGAAGAAGAATTCAAATTCTTGCAAACAAAACTGTGGCATTGCATTGTTCTCCAATCAAAAAAGAATTTTCAATTTATATATTTTGTTATTTGTGTGTGTGTGTGTGTATATATATATATATATCTATTAAATAATACAACAGAACTTTGATCAATTTACATTATAAGCTCCATTATCCTTAGAGGATGTTATTCACATATTACACTCTACCTAAGTTTTAGTAGAGGAGGTCTGTTTTTGAAAATTTGAGAAAAGTATAAGCTGGCCACTCATAATATTTCGGGGAGATCAGAATATATAATTAATTAAGAAAAAAAAAAACTTGTTTGTTGTTATAAATAATTTCTTATGAAGAAAAGGAATGCAAGCAAACTTAATTTATAGTATATTTTATTTCTTTGTTATTTGTTTCAACTATAACAAAAAAAAAAAAAGAAATTGTCTGGCCTTTAATTTAAAGTCACTTTCAACCCGTCTTGACAAAATTTTAGTAATAAATATTTTATCATATTCTATAAAAGAAAATAGTACTATATCATCGGATTATCTTTATTAATAATGACAGAGGTGGCATTATTCTGGAAATTACTCTTTGTACTTATAATTAATATTTTAGTTTAAAATAAGCCTAATACAAATATGTCAGTAATCCAGAAGTTTATAGTCAACTTATTTTTAATAATAATAATACTTTTTTTTCTAAAACAAAATATTTCACCCCAAAACACATCAATGGTAGGTTTAAAATATTTTATATGCCTAAAGCCTACTGCTTTGTTTAGCGTCAAGATTTAAATAGAAATAATTTTAAATTCTAGAAATGATTTCAAATTACTATTTGCGTTTAGAATGAGAGTGATTTGAAATCACTCCAATTAACATTTATTGTTTAGAACCGGCAAGAAATGAAAAAAGAAAATATGTAATTATACTCTTTTACCCTGATAAAGTTGTAATAACTTATTTTACTAATTATTAATTATTTTAATATCAAACTAAAAAACTTACAAATGTTAATATGATTATTGAAAATTTTAGGAAAAAAAATTTAAATTCAAATAAACCAAAATAATAATAATAATAATAATATAATAATAATAATAATTAGAAAAAGAAACGACTAAATCAAAACAAAATTCTCCTTAGTTATTGCCTGCCATTTTATTTTTCACATATTTTAATATATATTAAAAATAAAATTAATAAAAAAAATCTGTTACCTTTACAATTGTTTTTTTAGAAAAAATATCATTGTTTCGCCCCAACTTTCTCTCGCTCCACCTACCCCCAAACCTACATTTACAAAGATTGAAAAATAGAACCATCCTATAACCCAAGATTTTATAAGGTTTAGATTTTTTTTTAAAATTTTTATTTACATTATTGTTAAATGATCTTATAAATTTGATTATATTTATAGTAGGATTACATTAATTTTTCTTCAAGGAAAAAAATATTAACGTTATGTACTAAAATTAAATATTTGAGCATTGACACATGAAAAATTGAACATCTTAAAAATTTTGGGACCAAAGTATAAAATAAGCATTTTTTTTAATACATACCCAACACTATAGCACTATAAATATGGAGATTATAGATTCAAAGTTTTGAAAAAAAAATTGCTATGATATCTATAGCATATTACAGTTGGACTTAAGACAACATTCAAATCTGGAAAAAAAATATGAAGTTGATAAAATAAAGTAGAAAATATTAAAATAAAGTACAATTTTTTTTCTCAGCCCTTTAGTGTATATATATATATATATATAAAAAAAATACTAAAGGGCCAAGGAAAAACAACAAAGTGATAAAAAAAAAATATATATGAATTAGATTGAAAAGAAAAAAAGTAATTATTCGAGGAGGTGATCACAATTTAATTGAAATTTTATATCATCTTAAAATGAGAATGATTTTGAAATTGTTAAAATCATAAAAATTTAATTGACATGTTTGGAAGCAATTCTAAAATGGTTAAGATGAATTTTGTTGTATTCAAAATCACCTCGAAATACATTTTTAATCATTTACAATAAATTTAATGTTTCATTTTTCACTTTAAAATGCAGTGTTCATATTATTAAAATTGAGTTTGAATGATTAAAAATATTTTTGAGTAATCTTAAAATGACAAAAGTGAGTTTAATCATTTTAATATAATCTAAATATGTCGTAAGATTAATTTGAGATGTTTGTAGTAATCTTAAATGAGAATAAAACTAGTTTAAATTAATACCAAATTAATATAATTTAGTTATATAGAGATATAAATTCAAGTAGTTTTTATATCAATATTTAATTTACAATTTATTGTAATATAATTATCTAAAATTTAATGTAATTTAAATTGCAACTAATTTTTGTTATAACTTTAAATTATTCAAAATTTTTAGAAAAATAGATGTGACAAAAAATATATCAAGTCTAACCCCAAACAAAATGAACCTTTGTTTTTTCTGCTTAATATGACGACATAAACCCAGTCGTCGTTTTATCAACAATATGTCCGGTCCGACACGTCGTTGTGGAGAGCCCACACCCTTCCAAGTTCCACGTAGCTCAAATCCATGCCGTTAATATAATTTTCTCTATTTTCTTCAGCAGTACGATTCTATTGGACCAAATCAAATCCATGCCTTTAAATATAAATATATATAATATATATCTCTTTTCTTCACTACAGCGCTTTGATTTGGTCCAATCGAATCACGATCCTCCACATAATGCATGTAAGTAAAATATTGTGTCGTTGATTCATTCAACGTCCACCTCCCTTGCTTAACAAGTATTATCATCAAATAATAACTTAGAAAAATAAAAAATATGTTAAAAATAATTATAACTATAGTAAAATTTTATTTTTTATTTATGATAGACTGCAATAAATATATATTTATCACTTCATTATATAGATACAGTACAGATAGATGTCTATCGAGGTCTATCACGTTTTATCACAAATAAAAAGTGAAATTTATATACAAATAGAAATAATATAATCATATATCCATTTTATAAAACTGACGTTAAAAGAAATCCATACATGAGTAATAATTAATGCAAGAATGATGTAGAAGTTTAATAGATACAAATCATAAGTTTCCTATGAAGTTTTTGTGTCTAACGACATTTGGAGGAAGATGAAAATTAATATACTTATAAAAATCAAGATTTTAATTGATATAACTCCGCCAAAAGTTGGGAGTATAAATAGGTATTTTTTCTAAATAAAAATTGTTTTAATCAGAATTAATTTAATCTTTTTGAAAATTTTAATATAGAACATTAACACATAGGACTAAATGTAATCCTTAGTGGAGACGGTAAAAGTATAAAATCTATGAAAACGGTAAAAATATAAAATCTATGTAACATTTTAAAATTTAAGAGCCACACAAACTTCTAACGAATTATTAGAATTATGTCTCACTTTTATTGGTCTACCACATTTTAACAGTTTATTAGAATGTAGAATCCATATGACAGGTTGATTTCTTCGCATAATTGTTAATCTATTAAAACTAATAAGATTATTGAGTAAACACAAAATTAAAACTCAAGAACCAAAAATCTAAAAAATTATGAAGTTGGGTGCGCAAAACCTGAAATTAAAAGTTGTATTATATATACACATATATGTTTGTTTGGTGAAATAATGAAACTAGAAGTTATAAAATCTAAAGTTGGTGATTAATTGTTAACAAACTGAGCATATCTTAACACATATTTAATACGTGTTATTGGGTAAGAGGTTGGTTCGAATTTTTCCACTGAAAAAAAAAGAAAAATGGTTTCCAAGGTTTATGGCGGAGATATGAACTTTGAGGTTGAAATTAAATGTGTAAAATAAAATAAAATAAGGAAATAGAAATAGAAAAGAGGGAGGCATTTTCATCTGTCCGAAGTCTCTTTCATGGGGTAATTAAATTAAATTAAGGTGATGGTCAATGGCGATACTGAAGTTACCCCATTAAAATTCATTATATAACATCATCCACAGCCATTTCTCTTCTTTTACCCTTTTCCGTTCTTTCAAATTTCTCTCTCTTCCTTTATTATCCAACACCAAAAAATGAATAATAACCCCAATCCGGCCGCCCTTCTACCTCTATATTTTTTTGCAGGTTGCGCCGTGTTCTTCGCCACCGCGGTGGCTCAGAATGCCACCGCCGTCTCGGTGAACGTCGGGGTGGTGTTGGATATGGAGAGCTGGGTGGGGAAGATGAGTTTGAGTTGTATCGACATGTCGCTTTCCGAATTCTATTCTCTTAATCCTCACTATAAAACCAGAATTGTTCTTCACCATAAAGATTCCCGCCGTGATGTCGTCGGAGCGGCGGCTGCAGGTTCCCTTTCTCTCTCTCTCTCTCTCTATATATATATATTTTTTTTCAGCTGCCATTTTTATTTTATTTATTTATTTTTCTTTTTTGTGGAATTTATATCATATGAAGATTATCTCCGTCGTTGGATATAGTATCATACTTACATCGACAAAATTCTGAATAGTTGACTTTATTATTTCTCTGTAATTATCGATGAAGAAATATGGTACTTACTCGGTTTTTTTTTTTTTTTTTGGTTTTAATTAATATGTATAGTGTACTTTTTCTTCTTCTTATAGTTTTATGACTTTAATTTTTGGGTATTTTAATTTTTAACATTGTTTTAATTCATTGATAGATGTTAAAGTTGACCGATAATCAGTTTACATGTCATAACATTAAGTGAATGGATGCAAAATTTAGAGGAAGGAAAATGTCATTTAAGAGAGAAATATATATATATATATATATATATATATATATATATATAAATAAAGCTCCATTTGATTTTTGGTTTTTTTTTTTTAAAAATTAAATCTATAAACCATAATAACTACTTCCCCTTATAAGTTCTTTTTGGTATTTTTAAAAAATGAGTGTTTTTTTTAGATATAAAGTGAAAACTCTAATAAAAAATATTAGAGGAAATTAAAGAAACATAAATTTCAAAAATAAAAAATTAAAATCAAAATATTTATTAAATAGAGCCTTGGAAATTTGGATGAGTAATTAGGACATTTTCCTCTTTTACATAATTTTTTAAACTAAATATTTCAATTCGCTAAGTATCATGTTACATATACTCTTTGTAAAAAAAAATTAAGGACATCAAGTTTTATTGACTTCTAACATTAAGTCTTTTTTAAGAAAATTATTATAAATAGAAAAAATATCAAACTATTTACAAATATAGCAAAATGTTATTTTCTATTTAATTGTAATAGATTGCGATAGACCAAATAGACATCTATCAGTTCGTACCTGGTAAAGTGATAGATGTCTATCTGAGTCTATTATTGTCCATCATCATAAATAGAAAATAAATTTTGTTATATTGATTATTTTGTTTTTTCTATTTTTAAAAACATCTTTTTTTTTTAAAACTTAATAATAAGTTTTATTGAGTTCAACATTTTCTCAAACTTAAGAAACTATTTGTTCTTCTAATAATTAACAACTTGTTCAAAATTTAACTAATCAAACAATTTCAAGTCTAAATGAGCATTAGATGTAAATTCAAAGCACCTTTACAATTTCTCCATCATATATCTAATGAGAGTGATCTTCATCATAATTTTTATAAAAAATACAAGCTTAATCACAAGATTAAGCAGTTATAGGAAGGGAAAAAAAAAAAGCAACGTAATTTTTTTATTTATTTTTATTTTTTAAATTTGAAATTCAACATCGTGTGAGTAGGGGATTTCAGTAGATCACGTATAAGTCTAATCAGTTGAGTATAAACAAATAGATTTCCATTTATTTAAAAAGTAATGTAAGCAATTGAGTTTATTAACTAAAAAAAAATTGACTAAACCATCTAAAAGAAGGATGAGAAGACTCAGACCGGACTAAATCAAACAAAACAAAATGGACAGAAATTTCTCTTTCATTGTAAAGTTATATAAAATCAAACTGATTTTTAATTGACTTTCAACGGAGCAGCTGTTGATTTGATAAAGAACAATAAAGTTCATGCAATTTTGGGACCAACGACTTCAATGCAAACCAACTTTGTGATCCAGCTCGGCCAGAAAGCTCAGGTCCCCATCCTTACCTTCACCGCTTCCAGCCCCGCTCTCGCCTCCCTCCGCAGCCCCTACTTCTTCCGCCTCACCCAAAACGACTCCGCCCAGGTCGCCGCCATTAGCCACCTCGTCAAATCCTACAATTGGAGACAGGTCTCTCTTAAATTTCGTTCCAAAATTTAAGGCTCTATTGGGTAACTATTTCGTTTTTTTAAATATAGTTTGCATTTTTGTTAAGTATAATAGTTGGATTTTTACCATTTTTTTCTTTTAAAAAAACAAGTTTTTAAAAACTATTTTCTTTTTCAAAATTTGACTTAGTTTTTTTAAAACATTGATAAAAAGTGAAGAATATTTATAGGCTTAATTCTTCAAAACTAAAAATAAAAAATCAAATTGTAACCAACTTAGGCCTTAAAATATGTTTTTGGAATTTGGTTAAGAATTCAATTTTTTTTTTTAACTTAATAAATAGAGTTGGATAAGCACTTTTAGAGATAATAATTAAGTGTATATTAATTCTTTTAAAGAATTGCAACTATAGCATAACCTAGTAATAATAGACTTTATTGTTCATAGATGATAGTCTATCACAGACTTAGAGAGCTAGTTCTAAATTTTACTATATTTATTATAAATTCTTTATACTGTGCTATATCAACTAATAATTTAGGGATGATTAATATATGAGTTGTTTTCATATATAGCAAAATGAGTCAACTTATTTATAAGTATAGCAAAATGACAAAAAGTAACCTATCCTTGTCTATTAGTTTGAAAAAAACATTTTTTTCCCTTTATTTCAAAATAATTTTGGTAGTTTTGCCATTTAAAACAATTACCTTTAATATATTTGCAGCTGTCTCTAATAAAGGATGTTCAAATGACCCAAAAACTTGAACAACCTAGACTACCTAATTTAGGGTTGGGTTTGGTCCTAGGTTCAATAAATCAAGTTGACCAAACCCAACCTAAATTACATATTGAAATATTTATATGTACATTTATTTTTGTGTAATGTTTTTCTTCTATAATTATTGTGATGTTTATTTTTGTTTATAGCTTGGAGTAGATATCATAGATATTTGGTATTTAACATTTTAATATTACGAGGTTTAGTTCTTAGTATAAGATAAATTTAAGTATTTTAAATTAATAAAACAATAATAACTTGACAACTTAATCTGAATTTTAGAGATTGATTTAGAGATTCTATTAGTATTTTTGGGTCAGCCAACTCAATCAACATGAATTTTTTTGGGTTGGTCTGAAATTCCCTCAATCAAATCTATTTATGTATAAGTCTACCTCTAATAAATATGAAAATTATAATAAGAAATTGGGTAAAAATATACTTAATTTTTTAAAAACAAAAAAACAAAAAGCCAAAATGTTATAAGGCTAAGTTGTAAGTTGATAGTCTTTATTCTTCCATCTAGGTTGTTCCGATTTACGAAGACGATGAATTCGGAGACGGGATGTTACCGTACCTGATCGACGCGCTACAGGGCGTGAATGCGCGCGTGCCCTATCGGAGCGTCATCGATCCGACGGCCACCGACGACCAAATCAGAGAAGAGCTTTACAAATTGATGACGATGCAGACCAGAGTGTTTGTAGTACACATGGTTCCTTCTCTGGCGATTCGACTATTGATGAAGGCCAACGAGATCGGAATGATGACAGAAGGCTACGTTTGGATTCTGACCGCCGCGACAACAAATGTACTCGATTCCATGGATTCCTCTGTTCTAAACTCCATGGAAGGAGCTTTAGGACTGAAAACATACATCCCAAAATCAAAAGAACTCGACAGTTTCAAAACCAGATGGAAACGGAAATTCCTAATAAAAAATCCCATTCTGAACGAACCTCAATTAGACGTATTCGGATTGTGGGCTCACGATGCAGCTCGAGCACTAGCAATAGCAGTTGAGAAAACAGGGGAAACAGAGTTCACATACAAAAACAATCCAACTGATGAATCGAAGAACAATCTCACGGATCTTCAAACTTTGGGGGTTTCTGAAAATGGGGAGAAAATTCGAGAGGCTTTGTGGGAGATGAATTTCAGAGGGTTGACAGGGGATTACAGGATTGTGAAGGGGGAATTAGAATCGGCGAATTTTGAGATAGTGAACGTGAATGGGAATGGGGGAAAAAGAGTGGGGTTTTGGAATTTTGAGAAAGGGTTGACTAAGAATTTGAGTCAGAGTGGGACGAAGCCAGTGATATGGCCGGGGGATACGGCGGCGACGCCGAAAGGGTGGGAGTGGCCAGTGGCAGGGAAGAGGCTGAGAATTGGGGTGCCGGTGAAGGAAGGGTATAGTGAGTTTGTGAGAGTGACGGGAAACGGAGCGGGGGCTGAAGGGTATTGTACGGATGTGTTTAATGCGGCAATCGCAACGCTTCCTTACGCCGTTCCGTTTGATTACGTTCCGTTCGCATTTCCGAATGGTTCTGGCGCTGGATCGTACGATGACCTTATCATTCAAGTTTCTAAGGGGGTGAGTATAAGGATAACGAAAGCCCATTTTTATTCTTTTTAAACCATGCTTAGAAATGTCAAATTCGCCCATTAATTTCTTCAGAGGAAAAAAAAAAAAAAAACTTTTTAGTCCCAATGTAGATGAAAAAATTTAATAAAAAAATATACAAATCAAGATTAACAAATTGAAATAAAACTCCAAAAAATCCAAAAGAAAAATTATAGTATTTTTAAAGCTTAAAAACTAGAAAAATTATTATAAATAAAAAAAATATCAAATTATTTGTAAATATAGCAAAGTTTCATAGACCACGATAGAAATAGATCTCGATCGGGATAGATAATAAAATTTACAAATAATAACAAAAAGTCACTCTAACTATAATTCACAGTCATAAATCACGATAAACTATAATTGCAGATAAATAATAAAATTTTACTATATTTTATTTATTTTTTATATTTGAAAGGAGGCTTACAGGGGATGCTAGTGTATGAGAAAAAGTTTAGATAATTGTGATCATGACGGCACCCAACCTTTTTTTCTTAATTGTTTGAAAGTTTGAAAACTAAAAATGAGTGTATGTGTATAATTTGTGGACAGTTGTTGGACGGCGCAGTGGGAGACATAACAATCGTAGCAAACAGATCCAACTACGTTGACTTTACATTGCCATTCACAGAATCTGGAGTTTCGATGGTGGTTCCAACCCAAGGCAACTCCAAGAACAGGGCATGGCTTTTCTTAAAGCCTCTAACTTTAGACCTTTGGATCACAAGCTTCTGCTTCTTCGTCTTCATGGGCTTTGTGGTTTGGATTCTCGAACATAGAATCAACGAAGAGTTTCGTGGTCCTCCCTCTCATCAAATCGGCACAAGCCTCTGGTTTTCCTTTTGTACAATGGTCTTTGCCCAAAGTAAGCTCAAAACTCATTCTTCTTCTTCTTCTTCTTCTTCTTCTTCTTTTTCTTCTTCAATTAACCTCCAAAAACAACATTTGATCATACCCATTTCTTTTCAGGGGAAAGTTTGGTAAGCAATTTGGCAAGATTCGTGGTGGTGATATGGTTTTTCGTAGTGTTTATTCTGACTCAGAGCTACACAGCAAGCTTGACTTCTCTTTTAACGGTACAACAATTGCAACCCACCATTACAGATGTAAATCAGTTGCTGAAGAATCAACCATGGGTGGGATATCAAGATGGTTCCTTTGTTCTGGGGTTGTTGGCCTCTGTGGGGATTAAGAATCTTAGGCCTTATGATACTCCTGAGCAACTCGATGAGCTTTTCAAACTTGGAAGCTCTAATGGCGGAATTGACGCTGCTTTTGATGAAATCCCTTACGTTAAACTCTTCCTTTCCAAGTTTCCTGATTACATCATGGCTGATCCCAACTACAAAACTGATGGATTTGGATTTGTGAGTATAAAAGCTCCCCTGCCCCGTTTAGTGAACCCAATNGATGAAATCCCTTACGTTAAACTCTTCCTTTCCAAGTTTCCTGATTACATCATGGCTGATCCCAACTACAAAACTGATGGATTTGGATTTGTGAGTATAAAAGCTCCCCTGCCCCGTTTAGTGAACCCGATTCTCTCTCTCTCTTTTTCTTTATTTTTTCTTCTTTCTTAACAAGTTTAATGGTGATTTTGCAATAGGCATTTCCGATGGGGTCGCCATTGGTGGCAGACGTGTCGAGAGCCGTGTTAAACGTGACGGAAAGTGAGATGATGAAGCAAATACAAAAGAAATGGTTTGATGATCAATGCAACTCGTTGTCTTCAGGCACAAAGGTGACTTCTTCAAGACTAAACCTTAGCAGCTTTTGGGGGCTGTTTCTCATTGCCGGCAGTGCTGCCATCATTGCTCTTCTTGTCTACTTTTTCATTTTTCTCTACAAAGAACAGCACACACTCCGTCGCACTGCCCACGATGGCTCCAACTCTTCCTTTCGGGAGAAAATTCGAGCGTTCCTCAAAACTTACGACAAAAGAGACTTGACTTCACATACATTTAGGAAGACCAATCTTCCTCAGGGGGACAAAATGATTCGTGTGATCCACGGTGGCTCCGTCGAGGCCTCGCCCAGCTCTAATTACCCGCCGAGTCCGTCGAATTATTCAGTCCACGACACTAGCTTTGAGTTCTTCTCTGAATCGGGGAATTCGAGTCCCATGAATCATCAAGCTTTGCAAATGGTGGTGAGTACAACCATGCACCCAACTTTGGGCAATGGAGAAGAAATAACTGAAATCCATGTGAATAATTTTGGGGGCTAACTTTTGGGTGTACTTTTTTTTTTTTTTGATAGATTTGACTTTCTTGTACACTACAAAAACACCCTTTGTAATCTAATCATCAAAATGTGAAAAAGTAGGATTTTTTTAGTTTCACCAATATTTAGATGCACTTATTCTTCTCCATATCATTTTCATCCCACAAACATAGGATGAATTAAGATACTTTAAAAATAAAAAGACAAATCATGATTGAATATATAATTTAGTGGGATGCTCGAAGATAAGAGTGACTCGAGATGCATTTAAGTACTTTCTTTTTGGTTTTGAAGAAGAGTAATATTTGGTACATCGCAAGATATACTCATTTTTGTATATCTCACTTTAATAATCTCACACATAAAAAATAGATTAAAATGAATTGTAGCATAAACTTTCTCGAGGGGCTTCGACTCCCTTGCTTCTTTTTATTAAATATTAAGAAAGATGTTTGGTTTATAAATCATACTTGTGTTATCCATAATTAAAAATTCAAGCTTAATATATGAGTTTATTTAGAGGGTAATTACATAGATAGTACACCTAACATTGGGTCTACATTTTTAAGATGTCCAAACTTTCTATTTTTTATATGACTAAATTTACAGGTTAGCTTTTGCCACAAATTAAAAACTATGAATAAATTACTAGCAAGTCATTAACTGTATTAGACTTAAAAGAAAATAACACTGTAGAAATTGGAATCATAATTTTGAAAAATAAGTGACCTTTTCCCAAAAATAGACAAACTTAAGGAACTTTCAAATCAACGAGCAATGCATAATCTACTCATGGAAGGTAGTTTTTGAGCCATATCGCTGAAAAATAAATGAATTATTACAAGATAATTAGAACTCTAAATATAATAAAAGAATGATTTAATAAAATGAAATTACATTTAAGAGAAGAGATAGTTATACATAATATTATATGAAATCTAATTATCTAAAGTTTCAAATACTTCATAATTTTTAAAATTATATTTTCGAAGGGTCTATTTAATTAAATATTTCTATGAGGGAGTTACAAATAATTAATCAAGCAAATACTAGTATATATAGCAAAATTTAGATAAATTCTTGAAATCTATTAGTGATAAACTCTATTGTTGATAAGAGTCTATAAATGATAGAGTTTATAATTAATAGAAATCTATGTCTATCATGGACAAATTTTACTTTTAAAAATATTTTTATATACTTAACTATTAATTACCTTATGTTTGGCAGTAATGATATTGGGTTGTCTAGGAACGGCTTAAGCCCATAAAATGTAATCCGCCATTTTGAATGTGGGTTCTTGGCCCATCAAATAATAATAATAATAATAAATAAATAAATAAATAAAATAAAATAAAAGTATAACTAAGCTTTATCAAAATTCATTCCTTTTTTAAAGGGTTGGAGACCAGAAACATCTGTCCTTTATGGAGGTAGTCTTACACAAGTATCTCAAATATATGTTGTATTGCAATATTGCAACTTACTTTAAAAACTTTGGACTAAATCATACATAATGTCACTTAACTTTAAGATTGATTTCGAATTTCGATTGTGCTTCCATTATTTTAAAAGAGTTATTTTTACCTTTAAGCTTTTAAATTAGGTTAAGAAAACCCTTTAGATTAGTTTTGCCCTTTAAAATCAACATGAAATATTGACTTAAGTATTTAGAGATTCAAGATTATAGATAAAGCAAAAAAGAATACATTAATATAAAATGTAAGAGTATGGAGATTTGAATCTTTAATTCCAAAGAAATGAGCATTATCGTTGGACTANCTGTTGAGCAAATTATTATAGCACAACCATAATTTGCATGTTCTATGTCTCTCAAGATTAGAGGTTCAAATCTTCATTTTGATCCACTTGTTGTATAAGAAAAAGTGAGGAGCAACATCATTATTGTTTGGAAAATACTTAGGTACATTATGGGCAACACCCATCTTTGTTCATTCTACCAAATTGTCCAATCATAATTTGCTTTATTGCAAATTCTTATTATTTTTTTAAAAAATATATTTTGACTAATTTTTCACGTAATGTAACGAAAGTGGGGTGCATAAAAATGGGTGCATCCCATCATGCACCCAAGTATTACTTTGTTTGTTTTCAGGTCTTTTTGAGTGAATCTAAAGGTAAGTCATGAAAGTTTATGTTTATGCTCAAACTAGATAATATTATACCATAATGGAGATATGTAAAGTATTAGTTGTCCCAAATCATTGAGATAATGTTAACAATAGACAAGTACACACTCTTTACAATTTGACTCCATTATTTTACAATTTAGGTTTTACCATATCCATTCGTTGACTCTTTGGTCATTAGTTTTGAAAATTAAGCTTTTAAATATTATTTTGCACCTTCTAGTTTTATTACCTTTGAATTAAAAAGAAAATTCAAAATATGTTCTTGATCTTTAAATTTGACTAAAAATTGAAATGTTTCTTCTAAAAATTGTGAAAACTATAGTAATAAAATAGTGAAAAAAACAAATAATTTTTTTTTTAAAAAAAATATATATATAGAAAACTACATTTTAATGTGAAAATCATAATAAAAAAGATTGCAATGAAACAATTATAAATTTCAAAACCAAGAATTAAAATTGTGATATGATTATCTGATAGGACCTAAACTATATATACATATGCTATAAAGAGGCCAAAGAGAGAGGAATTAACATATGAATAATGCATGCACCTCAACTATGGTTTTAAGTAATGCATGGTTGATGTTGTCACCAATGTCTCCTTCCTTATGCTCACGCATTCAAATAATGACTTCTCATACCTTCCTCCCTTTCCCACTCTGTATATATATATATATATATATATATGTATATATCCTCCCTTCTATTCAATGAATCATTTATTCCTCTTATAAATTTTTTACATTCTTCCCAACTAATTCCAACACAATTTATAACTCAATTTTAATT
>QLSR01000016.1:229686-268691 GCA_031780015.1 Citrullus colocynthis | reverse complement strand
TATTGATGTATGTAAGGATGAAGATCCTAGGGTTTCTAAAGGAGAGGGGATTCAGGGTTTTGTTAGGTTTTTGTTTTGGAAGAGAAAATAAGGATTTTTTGGATGATTGTGGATGAAGGCTCTCTAGGGTTTGTTGGGAGAGAAAATAGATTATAAAAGCCAAAACCTGTTAGACAATTGCTTTTGTTTAATGGATTTTATTTCCAATTTGAGATTTTGTCAAACATAGCCTAAACTCAAAAAGAAATGACAATACTTTAACTAAACTAAAATAAAAGTTAAAAAATAGTAAAAATTAGCATAAAAAAGATGGATAACAATCGAAATTAGATTAGAAAAATTAAGATAAATATTAATCTAAAAGCAAATTAATTTAAATGAAGCCGGATAAAAATAGGTGGCTACAATCAAGTTTTGTATTAAAAATTCAAATTATTGTAATTTTGAATTTTATCTTTAATTTCCAGGATATGCCAAATATACTGGTCAATTAATTTAATTATGCATGTGATGTATGTTTTAATTAAATTGAATGCTGCATAAAATATGCTATTTAGATTAAAATTCTACCATAGGTTAAGCATGTCATGCATTTTACTTAAATATAATTGTTATATGTAATATTTTTGATTCCTAAGATATTCGTCATGCATATTTTAAAATATAATTGTTATATTNTTTTTTTTTTTTTTTTTTTTTTTTTTTTAGGAACTCTCTATTGATGTATGTAAGGATGAAGATCCTAGGGTTTCTAAAGGAGAGGGGATTCAGGGTTTTGTTAGGTTTTTGTTTTGGAAGAGAAAATAAGGATTTTTTGGATGATTGTGGATGAAGGCTCTCTAGGGTTTGTTGGGAGAGAAAATAGATTATAAAAGCCAAAACCTGTTAGACAATTGCTTTTGTTTAATGGATTTTATTTCCAATTTGAGATTTTGTCAAACATAGCCTAAACTCAAAAAGAAATGACAATACTTTAACTAAACTAAAATAAAAGTTAAAAAATAGTAAAAATTAGCATAAAAAAGATGGATAACAATCGAAATTAGATTAGAAAAATTAAGATAAATATTAATCTAAAAGCAAATTAATTTAAATGAAGCCGGATAAAAATAGGTGGCTACAATCAAGTTTTGTATTAAAAATTCAAATTATTGTAATTTTGAATTTTATCTTTAATTTCCAGGATATGCCAAATATACTGGTCAATTAATTTAATTATGCATGTGATGTATGTTTTAATTAAATTGAATGCTGCATAAAATATGCTATTTAGATTAAAATTCTACCATAGGTTAAGCATGTCATGCATTTTACTTAAATATAATTGTTATATGTAATATTTTTGATTCCTAAGATATTCGTCATGCATATTTTAAAATATAATTGTTATATTTAAATTATTAGGATAATTCTTAATTAGTTGCATGTAGAGATTCTCTTTTATTTAAATATAGATGTTATATTTAAATTGTTATGATAATTCCTAAATAAATGCATGATGTACAAATCCTCTTTTATTAAATATAAGTGCTATATTTAATTAAGTGCATTTAGAGATTCTCTTTAATTTTAAACATAAATGTTATATTTAGAATGTTGTAGAGATTCTTCTTTAATTAAAATATAATTGTTATATTAGATATATTAATTAAAGAATTAAGTAAGATTGCATGCTTAGATAAAGATAAATTTAATTTAATTTTAAATTGTTTAAAATTCTTTTTTTTTTTTTTTAATTTTTCTAATGAGATTAGAAATTTTGCATGTTACCTAATGAGATTAGGATCTTACTTGGATAAAGATAAAATTATTTTTTTTATGTAATTTAAAATTTTTATTTATCTTTGCTAAAATTCTAATGAGATTAGAATAAAGTAAATTGCATGTTTATCTAATGAGATTAGATGAAGATAAATCTTTTAATTTATTTTTAAATTGTTTAAAATTGACAAATTAAAAGATTTAATAATAAAAGGTTCCCTAGAAGGAACTCTGTAAGGAAGTTCTGCCTAAGTTGGTGTATTTAAGCAAACGGTAAGGGTTTTGTCTAAGATTGTGGTATTTAAGCTAACTGTGGGAACACCCCTACCTAGGAACTGACTTGGGAGTTGAATTAGTCAAACTTTTATTAAAACATAATGTGATTAGTTTATTAAAGAGTTTAATAAACTTGGATACTTCACATTATGTCAACTATCCTAAATAAGAGTTATGTTTGGACAAACAAAATTAAAAATTGGATAAATGATTTAGCCTAAATTTGTCTAAGTGATGAAACTCCTATTTCAACGTACTTAGTGTGATAATAGATGTATATGATATGTCGTTGCTAGTCCCAAGAAAACAAAACAAAAAGAACTATAAAGAAAGTCAAAATAAACGTGCTAATGACTCATGCCTCAGAGAAAACATACTAAGAGCTCTCACAAAAACATTCAAGCGTACTCTATTGTTAAGATCATTCAAGGTCAAATCTCATCATCCCCCATGTGTGTGTGTGCAAGCCTCCTTTAATTCGAAACACTATAACTCAAATTAGGACTTAAGAAAACTTCATTAGTTTCCCCCCTACTCTAGCTCATGCATCAATCTCCAAGAATCCATATATTTCAAGCAAACAATATGTCCACTAAGGTGCCTTAAGGTTCTTTTTTTGTTTTTGTTTTTTTTTCTTTTTTTTTTTTTTTTTTTTGCTTTTTTTTCTTTTTTTTTTTTTTTTTTTTGCTTTTTTTTCTTTTTTTTTTTTTTTTTTTTGCTTTTTTTTCTTTTTTTTTTTTTTTTTTTTGCTTTTTTTTCTTTTTTTTTTTTTTTTTTTTGCTTTTTTTTCTTTTTTTTTTTTTTTTTTTTGCTTTTTTTTCTTTTTTTTTTTTTTTTTTTTGCTTTTTTTTCTTTTTTTTTTTTTTTTTTTTGCTTTTTTTTCTTTTTTTTTTTTTTTTTTTTGCTTTTTTTTCTTTTTTTTTTTTTTTTTTTTGCTTTTTTTTCTTTTTTTTTTTTTTTTTTTTGCTTTTTTTTCTTTTTTTTTTTTTTTTTTTTGCTTTTTTTTCTTTTTTTTTTTTTTTTTTTTGCTTTTTTTTCTTTTTTTTTTTTTTTTTTTTGCTTTTTTTTCTTTTTTTTTTTTTTTTTTTTGCTTTTTTTTCTTTTTTTTTTTTTTTTTTTTGCTTTTTTTTCTTTTTTTTTTTTTTTTTTTTGCTTTTTTTTCTTTTTTTTTTTTTTTTTTTTGCTTTTTTTTCTTTTTTTTTTTTTTTTTTTTGCTTTTTTTTCTTTTTTTTTTTTTTTTTTTTGCTTTTTTTTCTTTTTTTTTTTTTTTTTTTTGCTTTTTTTTCTTTTTTTTTTTTTTTTTTTTGCTTTTTTTTCTTTTTTTTTTTTTTTTTTTTGCTTTTTTTTCTTTTTTTTTTTTTTTTTTTTGCTTTTTTTTCTTTTTTTTTTTTTTTTTTTTGCTACCTTAACTTGCTTTCTTTTACCTACGAATACTAGCTTTCATACATTCACTGTAGGAACTCGTACCTAGTCAATTCCCAGGCGCCCTTACTAATCATAGATAAGTAGCTCTTTTTACCCTATCCATGCATACACATTATAAGTTTAACATATTTTAAATAGTACAATAAATAAGCATTAAGCTCATACACATAAGCGCACAATTTTTCAAAGGATAATATAACTTTTTCTCCTTCCTTAGTTTAATATTACAAACCATCATGTTTTTCAATTCTCCAACTAGTGGGGCCTTTCGAAGTGACAACCAAATACACTAAACTTAATCATTTTCTAAGTTAAGGTTTCTAAATTAAAGTGACTACATGCTCAAAGTAGGGAGACTTTAAGAGGGACTTAAAAAGATCAAACTCAAGATAATGTCATCCTATTTCCACAATAAGTCACCCATCATGCATATTCAAGTTTCATCATAGCCAATCAACATCAATAACACACAGACATAAGGTATTCCCTCATTTTCATACTTAAATCAGGAAAAAAAAAACTTTACTTAAAATTCCAACTCAAATTAACATGCACAAAGCCACTAGAAACCATATTAGCATGCATAAAAACAAACACTAAAACCAAGTACATAGCGTGTCCCCCACCCAAAACTTAAGATCATGCATTGTCCCCAATGCATGAAAAATAAAACATATCAAACAATAGGTGAGTGATAGTTCACATAATCAGCAAACCATGGAAGATTCCCCTCAACCTTTTGAAGGTGCTCATCAGGGAATTATTTTGCAATGGGAATGATTTGTTGTTTATTTTCATTTTCAATCTTGGAGAGGTGCTCCACCACTAAATTCTCACTATCCTTTGTCCTTAACTCTAAAATCAAATTCCTGCAACAAGAGAACCCACCTAATTAGTCTGGGCTTTGCATCTTTCTTTTCAAATAAATATTTAAAAGCAGTGTGGTCAATATGAACTACTACCTTATAACCAAGCAAATAGGGGGTAAACTTATCAAATGCAAACACTACCTCAAACAACTCTTTTTCAGTAGTAGTATAATTTACCTAAGCAAAATCGAAAGTTATACCTGCATAATATATAACTCTATACAAATTTTCCCTACATTGCCCTAAGACAGCTTCTATAGCAAAATCACTAGCATAACACATCAATTCAAAAGACTAACTCTAATTAGGCGTGACAATGATAGGGGCAGAAATTAGTTTTTCTTTTAATGTTTTGAAAGCGATGAGACATGCTTCATCAAAATTAAATTTAGAATCCTTTTCCAAAAGATTGCATAAGAGTTTTACTATTTTTGAAAAGTCTTTCATAAAATGTCTATAAAACCCGGCGTGCCCTAAAAAACTCGTAACTCCCTTTTACATTCACTAGAGGGGGCAACTACTCTATAGCATAAATCTCTACCCTGTCTACTTCCAAACCTTTTTATGAGATCTTGTGCCCCAACACTATACCTTCCTTGATCATCAAGTGACATTTCTCCCAATTCAAGACAAGGTTAGTTTCTCGGCACCTCTGCAACACAACTAAAATATTAGAAAAACAAGAATCAAAAGAAGAACCAAACATTGAAAAATTATCCATAGCAACCTCCATTATATCTTCTATGAGTCCTTGAAAAATGGCCATCATGCACCTTTGAAATGTTGCTGGCGCATTGCATAATCCGAACGACATCCTCTTGAAGACAAACGTCTTGTAAGGACATGTGAATGTTGTCTTTTCTTGATCTTCAGGTGCGATGGCAATCTGATTGTAACCTGAAAAACCATCCAAAAAGTAGTAATAGGGGTAACCCACCAACCTATCTAGTATCTAGTCAATAAAAGGGAGGGGAAAGTGGTTCTTTCTAGTGGCCTTATTCAGTTTTCTATAATCTATACACATCCTCCACCCAGTTACTGTTCTGGTGGGAATGCTTTCATTACTCTCATTTTTTACCATTGTCATCCCACCCTTTTTTGGGTACTACCTACAATGGACTCACACAAAACTATTAGATATAGCATAAATAATTCCTTCATTTAGCAATTAAGAACTTCGACCTTTACTGCCTCTTTCATCGCTAGATTAAGTCTTCTCTGATGCTCAATTGAGGGACTATAGGTATCCACCATCAGTATTTTATGCATCACAATAGATGGACTGATACCTTTCAAGTAGCTAATTGACCACCCTAAAGCTGACTTATGCTCCTACAAGACTTTTAATAGTTTTCCCCCTCTACTTCATTCAATTATGACAAAATAATGGCTTGATAAGTAAAAGACTCTCCTAAAAAGGCATATCTTAAATGTACAGGTAACTCTTTTAACTCCACAATGGGTGGTGTGTTCGTTTTGTGTTCACTCACAGACATAAGAGATATTAAATCAGGTTTGGCATAGTTAACAGGCAAATAATCCAAACATTCAGAATAAAATGCAACATCATTATCTAAAACGTCTATCCTATCCATATCATAGTTAAGTATGCTCTGACTCAATTGATCTACAGATAGGACTAACTCTCTAGACTCAGCTACATTTTTGTCCACAATATCTATACTATGTCACATATAATCATAGTCTGCATGTTTTAGAGATCTATAGATGTTAAAAATTACCTCTTCAATATTTACTGTTAAGGTGAGCTTATTACCTTGCTAGACATCTATCAAAGCCTTACATGTGGCTATAAATGGTAGTCCAAAGATGATTGGGACTTCCGCATCCTCTTCCATATCCAGCACAACAAAATTCGCCGGAAAGATGAACTTATCCACTTTAACCAACACATTTTCCACTATACCACAAGCGTAAGTAAGAAAACGATCTGCTAATTGAAGAGATATCGTTGTCAGCTGCACTTCCCTTATGTTCAACTTCATGTACACAGATAATGGCATCAAATTTATCGAGGCTCCTAAATCATATAAAGCTCTACTTACTGTCAGATTACCTATAATACTTGTGAAGCTTCTAGGGTTTTTGAATTTCGGAGGCAGCTTCTTTTGTAGAATGGCACTACACTCCTCAATTAAGCTCACCGTTTCGTACTTCTCAAACTTATTCTTCTTCGACAAAATATCCTTCATAAACTTAATGTAGTTCGACATCTATTCCAACGCATCTACAAAAAGAATATTTATATGGAGCTTGTTGAAAAATTCTAAAAATTTAGAGAATTTCTCATCTAATTTCTTTCTCCTAAATCGTTAGGATAAGGGATGTTATTAGGAACAGTAGGTAAGGGATGAGAAATTCTCCCTGTAGCAGAAGGTTCAGACACCTCCTCCACCTTCTCTTTAGAACTTCCTTCCTCATTTTCTCTTCTCTCGTCCAATTCAGGTTCCACCACCACTTGCTTTCCTTCCTCTACCAAAATTGGACTAGCTAAATTCCTTCCACTTCTAAGAGTCATTGCTTTACAATCTTCATTTGGGTTTTTCTCTATGCAACTAGGAAATTTGCCCTTCTACATGGTGTTCATAAGCTGTCGCTATTTGACTGATTTGTCCCTCCATGTTTTGAATGGCCTTTCCATGACTCATAACAGTGTTGTCTAATACGTTGTTCCGGTTTCTTGATTCTTTGATAAATTCAGTAAGAAAGTCCTCCATAGATGATTTCTTCTTAGCATTAGGATTAGAACCTGTAAAATCTGGAGGAGGCTGCAATAGATTTTTATTGTTAGCGTAAGAAAAATGTTCATGATTATGCAAATCTGAGTGGTAATGAGTAGGTTGTTGCACTTGTTGAGGCTGGAACTGAGGAAACTGAAATTGTCCATGGTATTGATTGGATCAATGTTCATAGCTGATCTTTTCTGGATCAATAGTCTCCCAAGATGTACCAACGTTACAAGCTACCATTGCTGCAATTGATGGCTTGCTCCCCGTTGACAATTGACTAATATCATTAGTTAAGGGTGTCATTTGTGCTTTTCAACCAGTTACCCCATCAAGCTCATAGAGCCCAACCACTCTGGATGTTGACCATTCTGATAGCCAATTGTAACTGGTTACATCCATATCTTCTAACAGTGATTAAGTAGCATCATAAATTTTAGAAAAGATAGATCCACCAGTTGCAACATCTAGGATGGACTTTGTCGTTCTTGGAAATCTTTTATTGAACAACTGGATCTGAAGCCAATTAGGATAACCATGTTGGGAGAACTTTCGCAGTAATTCTTTATAACACTCCAAGCCTCGAACAACTGTCCATCCTCTTTCTGCTTGAACGTTCCAATATATGTTCTCAACTTACTCGTCTTAGATGGCAGGAAAAATTTGTTAAAGAAAGTCTGTGCCAATTCATCCCAGGTAGTTATGCTTCCTAGAGCAACTGTTTCTAGCCAATCCTCCACCCTGTCCTGCACAGAAAAAGAAAATAATCTTAAACGAATAGTGTCACTAGTGACTCCATTTATTTTTATCATTCCATAAATTGCTAGAAAAGATCAAAGAAGTTTATGTGGATCTTCGTTTGAAGTCCCTTCGAATGCGCTGTCCCTCGCCATCTAAATTAAATCAGGTTTCAGCTAAAAGTTATTTACATTAATTCGAGGCTCAACTATTCTAGGCCAGATGTAGGGACAACCGATTGAAAGTAATCTCTAATAGTCTTAGTGACTTTTGCTTGATCTCCCATGTTGACGAATTTTGCTTTCAAATTCCTCCTTACTTTCATCAAAGTTCGTTCAATTTCTGGATCAAAAGGTAGAAGTTCAACTCGATGACTTCGTCATATACACAAGATATCTAAGAAAAGATAAAATAACAATTTTAGCAATAAAATAAAATAAAACCTAAATTAAATTCAACTTCGTTCTCACAATATTAAGCAAAACAATTTCATTGCGAATTCCCAACAATGGCGCCAAAAACTTGACACCACGCAAGCGTACATTCGAAGTAAAATCCCAATTATGGTATCATTCTCAAGGATTGGTATAAATCTTGTTTGCTTAGCTATTATTACTGACTTATCGATTTTATCTAGACACAAATAAAATTTGGTATTTGAAATTAAAAATCAAACAATAAAATTAAACTAACAATTCAATGGGATTTAGATTCCAGGGTGTTGTTTCATTATGAGTCTTCAATAAATCTTTAACATGTAAGATTATTGTGTAAGTTGAGTGAGTCTAGAAGTCTAAATTCCGAAACATTCTTTTCCAAGCTCAATTTGTTCTAACCCTAATTTATCAAATTGAATTCCTTCCTATTGATTAAACTAAGGCAGCCCTAAGACCCTTCAATTGCAACCCTTATTATTCTCTAATAATTATCATGCATCATCAAATAATAATTTAACCTACCAATTCTAGCCAAGATCCCTCTTTTACAAGTAAGAAAATAAATCCAGGAACAATTGATTAATGACTAGTCAATCAAAAGAAGTCACGCAGATTGATTAAAATTCAACTAAATTGCAATAATCCCAATGTTAAGAAATAATCAAGAATTACTCATAAATCCATCAATACCCTAGAATTCAGAGGTTTAGCTACACATGATTTCGAAAATAACAGAATGTACATGAGAAAACATCATGACAGCACAATGAAGAATGAGAAAGGTGAGAAGAACAAAAATTCGGACTCCCTTCACTGTCATCATCTCACAATCTTGACCTCTGACCTTCGTCTTTGGGCCTCAGATCAATCATCATCAGTAGTGCACTCTTCCAAACAGCTGAGCTTTGCCCTAGGTTTAAATCCCCTGAAGAATTGATACCCCTGGATCAAATAAATCAACCTTTAAAAGGACTTTTGTGTCGAAGCGTTGTGCACGACGCTACATTAATTTTCTACACATTACAGTTCAAAGCGTCGTGACGCTCTTAGGCAGTATTGCAGCGCCTGAGCAACTACTCTCTAAGTCCTTGTCCTTTGTTTTTTTAGCCCCTTTTAGCTTCCTATTTGCATGATTGAAAAATGCTTGAAAAATACTTTTTATTCTCTTAATTTTAGGGAGTTCTATTAGATTTCACTTGTTTGTTAGTGGTTTTCAGGTCAATGTAAAGAAAATAAGAATTGAAAGCCAAAAGAACCAAACTGAGCCAAAATCAAGTGAAAAAGAGAAGAAAATCACAAAAACCCTAAAAAACAGGGCAGCGCCGCGGTGCCAGCCAAGTGCTGCCTTGACGCATTTTACCGAGAGCTGCTATACAAGAAGTGCAGCATCATTGGTGCCGCATTGCGGCACGGTGCTGAGGGAGGAATTAATGATGCACAGCGCAACGACGCCACCTTATAGCGACGCGGCGTCACCTTTTGATGTCGATCAACGCCACGGCGCCGCTGTACAGCGCTGCAGCGCCAACTTTCTTAACTTGAAAAATCTACAGTTTTGGAAAGAAATCTAGGCGGCCAAGTCTATAAATTGAAGGGTTTCCAACAACCCTAGGAACAAAGAACAACACAATACATAGCCTCAAAGAGTCAGTTGGTTGCAAGGAAGAGAGAAAAGAGTTTGAGAGAGAGTTCGATGTTGTTCGAGTTCCTGACGTGAAGATCAAGGAAGTTTTGATGGTTCCTCCTCAATCAACGGCTTCTTTACAGTTGAGTTTTTCTCTCTTACACTCTTTCTATGTTGAAATTTGTCTTGAATATCTTACCTAAAGCTATGAGTGGCTAGACTCTTTAGTTTTAGGGTATTGATGAATTGTTTATGAAGTTATGCTAATGTTGTACTTTTCATGGATTGTTGTAATGAATATGTTTTTCATTGTTATTGTGCTTAATTCTTGTTGATTTTCCATCCATGCTTGCTAGCTTTATATATGATCTAAGGAATTGTATGTCTAATTGGATCTATAAAAATGAATCATTATTAATCTCTCATGCAAATAGTTAGGTTCATAATGAAAGTTACTAAAGACTACTCCTAATGCCATGTGACTTATATTGGTTTCAAGATGCTAGTAATGAATTAGGTTGCATGAGAAAATGTTGTTTTCATAGAAAATAACCCGGACTTATGTTTCTAGACTTAAGCATATGATTGCAATAAATTCTATGAACCCTAGAATGTTGCATAATGAATTAAACAAGGATTCAATACCCTAGAACTCTTTTGACTCTTGTATTCTAAATTTACTTGCTTTCCTTATTTGTTTTCTTAAATCATAACATGAAATCGAATCCCCAAATAAAATGAACTCTATTCTAGAATAGCTAAGTGATTTACACCTTCACAATTGGATCATCAGATATTTGAAATTTAACCGTCTTATATTATAACTTGACCCATACACTTGCAGTAACACGAAATTCGCACATCAATGATTAGCCCCAAAGCTTCCATACTTGGTCTTTTGCACCCACTTTTACTTATTTGTGCTCCAATTGCTCCTACAACTCGATTTCCTGAAATTTACTCAATAAATCACATTCAATCAAAATAACTAGCAATAATAGTTCTAAATTTGAAGGCTAATTAAAGCACTTTTCATGTGCATCTCAATTGTCTCTCTTATGTTCTCGGGTAATTCATATAGTGAGATTTATGCTTGGCCTCAAGGCATCCATAGGAGCGTCCCCCTACGGATGGTGTTTGCATGAATCAATATCAGGGTGAATTAGAGAAAGTGTTTATAGTAAGTGGGAGATGAATATGTGTCAACACATCCCATGATCTCAATCATTAGTTAACATCGTGAGATTCATGTTTGGCCTCAAGGTGCCCATAAGAGCGTCTCCCTATGGAAGGTGTTTGCATGGGGGTTAACTCTTGAAAAAGATAGGAATATAGTTTGTGTTCTCAATATTGTTATTCCCTATGGTAGACTTGTCGAGGCAAAATTGTGAATTCCAAAATGATGGGTTACATTTACAAGAATTCATTAAGGTGGTTAATGATATTCTGACCAAAATAATGGTAACTAAGTATTATAGGAATAAGAGTTATTCTAGTGTAATATTTGGTTGATATTGTCTCAATTCAGTGAAAGAGTAACTGATTATTCTGTTGTAGCTGTTATTCCACTGAAGTATCATTGCATTAGACATGATTTATAGGGTTCATAAAATTTAATGCTAAACTTGAATGGATATTTAATTGCATGTTGTTACCTAATATATATTATATAGTTCAAAGTTGTGTCATTTTCTCTCATGATTTTAATTTTGAATTACCTATATAAGTCAAAATTTGAGGAAAATATTATTTGGAAAGGTACCATTGAAACCATTTTAATGGCAGTGTAATTTTCAGAATTTGTCTTTAATTGAGAAATGTTCTCAAAAGTCCTGTTGCCACTTCATGAATTGTTTATGAACTATGTGATTGATGAATCACAATTGGAGAGATGGCATCTAATTGACATATTTAATGTCAAGCGTGGAAGATAAAGAATAAGACAAGCGTGGAAGACAAAGCTTAGTTTAGATAATTATCTAAATAATCTCAAGATTAAGTATTATTATCCAAGAAATAAACCATGTGACTAGAAGTTATATAAGGAGATTTTTTCCAAAATAGCTTGGGGAGTCACACAATGAGGAATAATTTTGGAAATGCCTCAATGGGAAGAAAAATAAGAATGAAAGTAAATTTGATTTACTAGATTCTTGGTGGAAAATTAAGATTGTTGAATAAGGATTCACTATCAAATTTTTCTTCATTACAATTAGATTGTAATTCTTGGAAAATACTTAATGATGTAGAATGGTTTGCACATGTTTGGCACTAGGAAGTCCATCTCAGTTAGATTAGTGAGAGACATGAGATGTCATATTTGATACTTATGTTGAATATGGTGGTTTCACCATAAGAGAAATTCAATTTCTCAAAACTTTATTACTAATTAATTCATAAGGTATGAATGTTTTATGTGTTAAATCATATTTGCAAAAGATGTTTGAAAATATATTCAGCTCTAAATAAGTACAATTAGTATGTGTTAAAATGTTTAAAATATACAAATACTTCACAATTGAGACATTCGTGATTATTGAATCTAGAATAGAAAAACAAATTATTTTCTCCTAAAAGATATTGTCTTTAGCAATTAATATTGATTATCATCAATTTTAATAAAATGACTAGTATAGGTAATTCTCTAAAAAATAGAGCTAAATTACTTTACTAGTTTGAAGATCTTGCTTTTCATGTAAGATAGTCATTGGACCTTATTGGATAAGGCAAAAGACCAAAAAAACACGTTTGGCTTACACATTCTGGCCCAAGAGGTCTGTTAAATGTAAAAGTCAATCAAACATCGTAAATATTTCATTAATCGGTTTGATGAATATTTAATGTATCCGTATCTTTATCTAATACAACTTAAGTCTTTTTTTTGAAGAATTCAAAGAAGTTAAACTAAAGTTTAAATCAATTAGGCAAGTCTATCAAGACATTATGATCAGATCATAAAAGTATAGAAACCTCATTACGAAGCCTAATTGATAGAAAATGGGATTAGATCACAACCTTAAGCATTAGATACAATTTGGGTGAAATTGAGGAGAAAGATGACCTTGTTAGACTTGGGCACATTAATGAGGAGTACTTTGTTAGACAAAATTACATCATTAATTAGTTACACATCATCGTCATACTCTAGTTAGGACATGCAATAGAGATTGCACTGTGAACATTATTCCCTCCAAAACTATCTTAGAGACAATTTTGGATTATGGAAGTGTAGTAAACTAGTTTACAACATTTCAGCATATGGGTGTGTTAAGATACACATGCTAAAACAAACCCAAAGGAGTATATATATTCACAGATATGCCTAAGAGTAGGTTGTCCTCGTGGAGGAAAAGAATGATCTTTATGCAATCCTAAATAAAATAAAGTATTTTGTATGACAAATATTAATTTTATAAGGAATGTCGAATAAGATATTATAAACCTTTACTATGACTTAGTTGAAGGCAAAATTGCATATTAGTTAACAGATTAAAGGCTTATCATCCTCAAAGTCGTATTGAGGGATGTTAACAAGGATTGCTAGGTCAAAGTCATGAACTCAAGATAAAGTCTTCGTACTTCATCCAAGTTTGGATTTGTAGATTTTCTTGATGGGTTAAAACCCATAGGATTTGAATAGATCTACAAAATAGACGTGCATGTGTAGATAAGAAGCTATAGATCTTCAAAGTAAGACTCATGGATAAAGGCTGAAACCTATTGAGAGAAATAAGACGATGGGACAATTTTCTCACTTGTTGCCTGATAACTTGTAGAAATACAAGTTATTATAGTCATTATTTGATTTAATTAGAGTAACTTTGGAGTTAAACGCATGATTTTGGTAGTTAAATGATGAAAAATGTATCAACATGAGTTGGCACTACTTGCAAAAAGAAGAAAAAATGCCTGAAAAATGATAAGATTCTGTTCCTAACGCAGGGATAAGAAGAAAAGTAGGAACAACCAAGTACGAAGAGTTGAAGCTGCTACGAGAACATGAGTCCAGCCTATGCGGTGAGGTCATGCGTTGAAGACCATGCGTCGAAGAAGAAACTCATGCATGCTCAAGCAGCTGTCATGTCATTACGAAAAAGAGTAGCAACCTATCAAGATCATGACAGGACAAATAGGCTGACAAATCTGAAAAGTCTATGCAGCATGGGTGAAATTTAATGCAAAGGTGTCAGATCATCATGATATCAACCTTTTGACGCCTATAAATAGCCCAAAAGCTTCTTAAAGAAACCGGGGAGACGAGTTCAAGGGGAGAAAGCTCTGCACTATTTCTCCCTCACCATAACCAGCCTCCATTTCGAGCTCTTCTGAGAGAAAGATTCTGAGCATTTTCAGAGTCATTTCCCAATGAGTGAGAACATTCACCTTATGGAATTTATGTATCAGATAGCAACCATCTCAAGCCTCCATGAAACAAAACGTTGCCAGTGGCGGCTTGACGCCCTTCATTTCTGTTTTATTTTCTTTTTCTCCTTCTTGCTTATATTTTGTTAATGACATTCGAGAGAATGACTTATTCGCTTAATATGAGTTTGATTGACTATTCTCTTCCATCTATCTTTATACTGAACACCTTACACCATGCTTGAATGAATGAGTTGATGTTAAGAGTTAGTTTTCTTGAGCAATTCTGAGCATATTACATCTTGATTAATGCATATCTTTAGCTTGCATGACTTTGTCTGACAAACACAAGTAGTAAGCATAACTATCGAGCTTGAGAGAGTGGATAGTTAATCTTTAGCATTTATTAAGACTAGATGAGTTTCAGAGATGTAGTTGATCTTTTGCCAACACAAACTTACCATGTGTTTTAAAAATAAGATTAATGTGGCGTCGAAACATCGAGAGATGGATTCACAATTGCAGTTTGTAGGTATGCAGTTATACTCAGAAGGTTTAGGTAACAACTAACTCTTGCATTAACTCCTATCGCATGGTTCCATTCATTCTCAACGCATGCAATTTGATACTAAATGACATATGACTAACCATCACCGCATCCACCTCATTATTAGTAGTAGGAAATTCTTTTTATTCTTAATGTATAGTTTTACACAACAAACAATTGCATATATTACATGTATTGTTCACCGCATAGTCAAGCTTATAATCTCAGCGCCTAGTTATCACAAATCCCTGCGTTCGACCCTGGACTCACCAGGATACCTATAAATACTTATACTTGGGTATTTATAGGAAAACTTGCAATCATGAGCACATTTAGAGTAATTCTCGACGCATCCATGTACAGAAATGTTAAAATCTATTTTGTGCAACAAGCTAAGAAACAACTTAATTCAAATAAGAAATAGCTTCGAACATTGCCATATTGAAGTCTTTGAGCATTATTTCATTCATTGTTGCATATGAGATATGTAAAATGAATGTTTAGATTCTTTTATTAAAAGAATGGAAATAATGCATATCTACACCAACAAACAGGGAAGTTCAACTTTCAAAAATCAAATGCAAAGGTTTACAGTATATTGATAAGGTTGAATTTTTCAGATTTGAAACGTTTTTCATTCTCTTCAAAAAGTGAACCTTTAGATATGAAGATCGTTTTCTTCATCTATTTTTCCTCTATTTAATTTTTCTGTTGGTTCTGAGCAAGAATGAAAAAACCGCGATATTTGGCGATCTATTCGAAACATCGCTAAATCCTAGATACATAGAGATATAAGGAGGAAACATCTTTTTTCTCAACTATCCACGAAATATCGCCAATATCGTTAATATGTCATGATATATTGTTAATATCTTTACAAAAATGTGAAAATACTACCAAAATATCGTGAATATATTGCCCAAATATCGTTGATTGCCAAAATATCACAGAGATATCACCCAAATATCACTAGATTGGTTTGTCCATTTTTCTTTCAATTTTTAGCTTTTTCACTTTCTAACTTTATCTAATTTTCAATTTGAACTTTTTCCATCTTTATTTTCAATCCAAAATCTTCTTTCCAAGATTAAATTTGAAAAAAATCCACAAGAAACTATATTTTCATTTAAAACATGTGAATTTATTTGACTTTTGATTCTTTTTTCCATCTAAATAATTCATTTCTAAGAAATAAAATTTGACAAAAAAAAGAATCATATATTTTATGTTTTAATCTCATTCAAACCTTTTCTTGTGAAGTTTCACCCAGTTTCACCTCACACTTGAATTGTTGTGAATTTTGCTTCATTAATTTTTACCATGTGAAACTTTCATGCAAAAAACAATTCATTGAATTTGCACATCATTTCACCTCAAACTTGAATCCGCGTGAGTTTTGCTTATTTCCTTAGTTTCTGCTTGTATCATATGTAGTTGAAAATAAGGGATACACAAGGAAACCCTTACAAGGTCGAGGAAAGTAGTGACTATCTGAATTTTCATGAGATTGGGACTGAGCCAGGTGATGAAGAAAATAATCCACTCTACATGTGGGTTAAGCCTACACCTCTTGATGATTCTCAAGGTAATTTGATCATGGTCATAGAGTCGGTGGACCTAAAATTGGAGCAATAAGAAAACCTTTCATGGGTAGAAAAACCACGAATGAAGATGCTCAAGTTGATGCAGACTCCCTTGTTTCAAATATGGAGGAATGGGTTTGGATGGTCAACATGGACATGGATAATATGCCTAACAACAGTAATTATGATTATTGCAATAGTAATTATAGCCATTCAAGTGGCTACGGTTCTTATGTTATAGTGATTTGACTAGTGGAAGATAGATAATGGTTTGGATTGAGTACATAGATGCAATGAAAATGATCTGCGTGTGAATCGAGTGCTCACCAATTAGGCCTCCAAGTCCTTTTCTTGTTGCCCAAATTTAACTCTCCAAGCAATTAAAAGATTTCATTCATGTTTCTTTCTCTGCCTCTAACGAACAAGGCTATGGCTATAACACATCGACCTATATACGGGGGCCATAACTTCCCACTGAAACCAATGAAGAATCAAACTCAAAACCTCTATACTATATATATTTTTCAAAGCATCATCATTTATATGGAACATTGTTTGATCTAAGGTATCCTCCTATTGGTATTATTCAGGTCGACATTGATACTCATGCATGACATGCATTTAATTATGCTAGAGATTTTGAACATACTATGACTTGAGAGCAATACTGCCACTATCAAATTAATTATGCTAATGTGGACCTAGTACCTCCTAGATACTAATCTTACTGTTGAACATTGTATTTAACCTTTTATCTGTATACTAAGACTTTATCAATTACATATTTATTTTTTGGTCCTCAATATTATTAGTCATTTCATTACTAATCATATTTGGTTTTTAATGATTGATTTATATTGTTAAAGTCATAGTTTATTACTTAAATAAGTTTATTCTAAAATTTTACTAAAAATTTGAAAATATTTTTAAAAATTTTCATGATTTTTCTTGGAATATCCATCAATATTTAAATATTTGCCAATATATCCGTAAATTTGAGTTACTGATATATTTATATAGATAACGATATTTTCGTCCTTGATTTTGAGCAAGGTTCTTCTTGATTCCAACATGTCTCTAATTATGAGTGACGTTTGAGGTGGATGCTGTATTTTAACCTTTGAGAGCAACCAACTTATACCATTTGCACTAAGATCATGCTAAATTTGTTTTCAAAACAATGGTGTTTCACAACATGATGATCGAGCTCGAAATTGTCAATGTTCAATTGACAAATTTTGTGTGATTGTGTTACTCTGCACTTTTTTATACATCACACTAAGTGAAAAATGCATGTCTCATGTCATTTTCTTCCTATTATTTTATAGGTTAATCTACCAATATCATCATTGTACTTTAGATTTCATTTCCTTTAAATTTTTTCGATTTCAATTGTCCAAATTTAGTTACAGTACATCAATCAATCTTAAATCTATCCATTCAAAGTTAATTTTGTATAGAGATTGGTTAAATGATAACAATAGGTTTCATGCTAGAAAAAACTCTATGTCAATATATTTTCAAAATTTATAAATAAAATGCTATTAAAGACTAAATATTTTTAAAAAGATCAACGATAAACATACAACAAGGACTTTTTAACAAGAACTAATAAAGACTAAATTTAAGATTATTGAAAGTACAAAAACTAGAATTGAATATATAAAAGTACAAGAGCTAAAATAAAAATTAATAAAATGTACAAAAACTATTTTTATAAAGTGTCAAATATGCTTCTAAATCTTAAACTTCCATGTTTACCTATTACATACTTACGTAGGATGTGTCTCTAAACTTTAAATTGTGTATTTAATAAAGTGTGACCTAATAGATTCATGAATTTTTTGAGACAATTATTTCTGAACATTTGAGAGAAGTGGTTCATTGTTGGGGAAAATGATATATAAAAACTAAATACACAAGCAAAGTAATTACACCTCAACTAGATACAGTACATATGTTGCATACAATAATAATATTCAAATTCAAAAGTAAGCGAGATGGTATAATAAAACTTATAAATTGAAATAACCAAGAATTTATAAAAACTTTAATATCTTGTGGAAATATCAACAAGTACTCAAGGCATGCTTCTTATAAGTGATGTAATGAAGACAATTATGCACTCTGCACGAGCTACAAGTAGAATACAATGATCGTCTCAGTAGGATAGAACGACTTATTTTGGTAAGATTGCAACCTTGAATTACTAACTCAAGATCAAAAAGAAAAAAAGAAATGAGAGAACTCTTAGATTTGAAATGGGATACTCCAAATGAAGGATCAAGTTGCTAGTATAGGCTAACAACTTAGTAACTCTCCAAAAATTTAAAAAAAGAAAATCAAATAAATAAATAAAAAATCGAAATATTTGTGAAATTTAACTAAATTGAGTTGTTACTTGACCAAAATCAAACATAATTCATTCAAATTGAAGCAACTACAAATTTAAATTTCATATATCTTAAATTTATACACGAAACATCATTTAATTTGATGATTTCAATTCAATTTGAACTTTCTAACCATGATTTTAATCAACATAAATAAAACTTTTTTTCAATATTCAAGAATGTTTCACTTTCTTTCACTACATTATAAATATCCAACAATCCCCAACATGTAAGAAAGTGAGAAAAATCAAACAGAGATCGTTGAGAGTAAACAGACTAAGCTATGCAGTAGGAGAGATGTCTTCTAAAATTGAACCTTCCTTAGTGAATATCCACAATTTATCAAAGAAATAGTGAGACCAAGCTCTTGAACTATCCTTCTCATTAGTGACTTGAGATAATAGATATCATACAACTCATCTTGTATCTTTGAGTTTGATACGATTATGTCCACTTTTGGTCCTAGACAAGATCCTAAATTCTTCAAAGTTTTAGAGAACGCAAATCATTTGAAAAGTTCTCACAGATGCTACCCCACTTCTACTCTCAAATAGGTAATATTGATTAAGAGTATTCTATCATTACTCTTCATGTAAAATGAGATATCAATATGATCTCAACATCAACAGATCACACACTTTATAGCATCATAGAAATGGGCGAAAACTACAAGTTTCTTAATGTGTCAACTACGAACTTTCTAGCTAGTTTGCCTATTGAACCTAGATCTTGGGATCTCCAGTCAATTAGGTTAGGTTACCATTAAATAACTCATTTCATAGTCTTTGCCCCATTTCACTTGATGTATATGTGACTTGCTCTCTTGACAATCCTTTTGTCAAAGGATTTGTAATATTCTCTTTTGATTTCTCATATCAATGAAAATTATTCCATTAGAGAGCAATGACTTTATCGAATTATGCTTGCGTCTAATATGTCATAACTTGCCATATAGACATTATTCTAGGCTATCATAGAAGCCACTAAATTGTCAAAATAAATACATATAGTATTTACAAGCTTTTGCCACAATGGAATATCTTCAAAAAAATTTTGAAGTCATTCAGCTTCTTCTCCTGCTTTACCAAGAGCTATTAACTCTAATTAATTAGCATAAAAGATCCAATTAGCACCACTTTGTTTTGAAGATTTCAATGATACAGCTAGTCCACTTGAGGTAAAAATATACCTACTGGTTGATTTAGTCTCCATGCTATAACAAATCCAGCTAGCCTCACTAAATCTCTCTAGTACATATGAATACCTTATACAACGTGATCCATAGTCTAGAGTGTACTTCAAGTATCTTATAACTCTCACTAAAGCATTCCAATGATCATGCCCAGGATTGTTGTGTATCTTGCTAACTTTTTTACTAAATTGGCAATATCATGTCTTATACAATTCATTATGTACATTAAGCTACCAACAATTCTAGAATATTATAGAGAAGGCACACCTTCATCATTATTCTTCTTAAACTTCCAATTATTCGATTGCTATGGCAACCCTAGAGGGAGGTGAATAGGGTTTATTAAAAGTAATGAAACTTTTTTCTAAACATGGGCCCAATAAGTAAATTTAACACAATTTTTTTGCTGTAAGTATTTTAAAATAAGAATTTTATGCAAACAATTTCACTTTGAATTAGAAAAGAAATTAACAATCACTTTAAAGCACACATATTTAATTCTTATAAAAAATTGGTAATGTATATAGAAATTTCTAGAAAAAAATGCAATTGATTTTAAGTAACAAGATATAAAAGTAATTGAATAGAGAAATTGACACCGAAAATTTAAAGTGGTTTGGCACAACCGGCCTACATCCACTTTCTAAGCTCCTCTTAGGTATGTCTCTATAAACTTGACTCTTTTCACAGCTTGGAGTTGACCGCTACAGAGTTCATTTTTCAAGCGCAAGAACAAACCTGATTCTTTCTATGGTTGAAAATCAAACTGTTACAACCACTCTCTTTAGGGATCAAGAGCAACCCTTACAATGGGTTTTGGAAATGAAAAACGAAAATAAGAAAACTCTCTCAAAGATGAGATTTACAAATTGTTGCACTTAATAAAAATTAATCCTCACCATACAGTAAATCTCTCTCAAGAAATAGATGAAAAAAAGAAATTGAAACTTAGAGAGAGCAACAATGATGGCTTGGTGTTTTTACGAAGGATTGGGAAATAATGTGAAATTATTGTTAATATGTGAAGAAGATGAATAGTTTAAAAAGAGAAGAAAGATGTTGGAAACTAAAATCAATTTGGGTCATTGGATTTTGTTAAAAAGAAATTTAAAGGTTGAGATTAAAGAAGTAATATAATATAAAATAAAAACTAAAAACATATATGTGTGTGAGCACTCCAACCAGCAGATTGGCCGTTAATGCAATTTTTTCTTTTTCTTTTTTCTCTACTTTTTGTCCGTTTCTCATAATCACGTATATGTATATATAATTTTTTAAAAAAATTCATTTTCATTTTCTTCTTAAAACCAACCAAAATTGAAAAGGCTTGCCATGTGTCACTTTCCCAAATACTCTACTTGTTAAAACCAACCAAAATTAAAAAGGCTTGCCATGTGTCACTTTTCCAAATACTCTACTTGTCACCTTTTTATTGGTCCATTATGATGATTTGGCCATCACGTCATCATCTTAGATATTTTTCCGTTAAGTTTGTTTCAACTATATTTTTTATTTGCGGTCTGATTTGAGTGATTCAAATTTCATTAGAATCGTTATTCCGAGCTCTATAAAATGAACTATTCAAAACACTAAAATTGTTGGTGAATAAAAGAAGATTTGTTATCATCGAAATATTAATTATTAATTAGTAAAATTAATTAATTTGAAATAAAGGGCCAAAAAACCAACAGCAATTTCGATCCAATGGTGTAACAATTGACTTACTCTCAAAATATTCAAATTCTAAGTATAACATTAGCAAGACCAAGGTCTTTCATATCAAAGTTGGATTTCGACATCCTTTTAGTGGAATCAATGACACTTCTACTTGTGCTCATTGTCAACATATCATCCACATACAAGCAAACAATGACACACTCTTGATCTATGTTTGTAGCATAGATACACTTATCACTCTCATTTATCTTAAATCCATTTGATAACATAGTGTGGTCAAACTTTTCGTGTCATTGTTTGAGTGCTTGTTTCAACCCATAAAGAGACTTGATAAGTTTACAAACTTTATCTTCAAATCTTTCAACAACAAACCCTTCAGGTTGTTCGATATAAATGTCTTTGCTCTCTCAAATTGTGAGGTAAACTTGAACTATTTAACATGCAATTAACCTTATCCTTTAAAGTTTAGTTCTCTTTTTCAGTTACAACATTTTGTTGTGGTGTATAAGGTGATGTAGTTTGATGGATTATACCACTAAATTCACATAATTCTGATGATGGTTAGTATGCACCACCTCTATCTAATCTAAGCACCTTAACTTTCTTCTCCAGTTGATTTTCAACTTGTGCCTTTTGTATTTTACATACATAGCAATATTTACTACAATCATCAATGAATGTGATAAAATATCTCTTACCACCTCTTGTGGGAGTATTTTTCATGTCACACACATCACTGTGGATTAAATCAAGTAACTCATTTCTTCTTTCCACAAATGAAAATGATTTTCTATTTATTTTTTATTTAACACATATAGGTTTCTATTATCAATTGGAAATAGTCCTAAACTTACCAATTTATTTAAAGAACGATAATTAATATGCCCCAAGTAGAATGTTATGCATCACACAACTCAACAGTATAAGTAAAAGAGTTACTATTATTATTGTTTAGCAGTTATGCTAGTATATTTAATTAGAACATGCCATCACTTAGATAACTTTTTCCCACGTACATACTCCCCTTTGTTAGAATAAATTGTGACTCAAAACCAAACTTGAACTCATTTTTATTAATTATTAAGTAGAGTTCCTGACACTAGATTCTTTCAAATCTTTGGAACATGTCACACATCATTGAGAGTAAGTATCTTTCCAAAACTCCATTTTAGCAAGTGATACATGTCATGAAAATGCATGTTTTTGGATAATATTTTGATATTTTTACTTAATGAAAATAGTCCTTTACATGTGATTTACCCCAACATAAAGTCATAAATGAATAAATTTGTCATGAGAAGGTCCTTTTATTATCCAAAGTAGGTTTTACTAGTTTTGGATGATTTTGTGAGCTTTTATAAATAATTTTGACCATTTTGTAGAAATTGCTGTCGATGCGACTGCATCGTCCGAAATTGATGCACCCCCATCAAAATCCTTAATTTTGGAACTATGCCTGACTGCAATTGTTATTCTCTCGGTCCAAAGTTGTTCCTCAGAGTTGGAATTGCCTAGTAAACCTTTGTAATAGCATTTTCGGCCACCCTTCAACCAATTAGCGTATAAAAGGATGGACTTACTTATTATGGTTATACTAAGTGGACATAAATATATCTATAGTGAGGAGAGTGTAACTACTGAGCTTTAACAGAGTGTCCCAGTAGTTAACAAATGTTAATTAACTAGGTTAAAGAGTTTAGCCGAATCATTGGAGCTCGTGATCTGTAAAGTCATTAAGTCCCCTTATTAGCTCGTGGACTAAACCTTAGAACAGTGTATTGAAATAATTTGAATTGTTCAAATTCAGTTAAGGAGAAAATTTTACAGTTTATTCATTTAATTGTGAATTAGACGAATTTGGAGAGTTGATAATATTTAAATATGATTTAAATATTATTTCAATGCATAGAGATTCATCGAATTTGAAATTGCTAGAAACAAATTATTAATTTAATATAATTAATTAATTAATTAATTAATATTTAAATCAATATTTTTTAAAATTGATTTTGGAAATTGATTTTAAAAATGAAAATTCAATCCAATTTGAGAAATTGAAGAATCCCACTATGCATGTTAAAGTAGGAGGTGGAGACCTCATCTTCACCTTCTTCTTCAACTTTCAATTTCACCACCTTATTTACCATGTTTGGTGTCAATCAGCATGTAAATCTTATTTGCATGGTTTCTTCTTTAAATAGAAGAAGAAAATCTGAAAAACAGGTTGGCAATTAAGTATTATTTTACTGAAAATACTTACATACTCCAAAAACTGAAAACTGTGTGTTCTTCACCAAATTGCTCCAATTTCAACTCAATTTGGATCCCACCATCAGTTCTAAGGCCTAAGAATAACAAGGAAGACTCTTGTGGTGGTCCATAAAGTGTTAATGATCAGAATTTTGGAGAATTTTTAATCAAATTTGAGCTACAACAAGTGTTACTTTCTTTGTTTTTCAATTTTGTTCAAGCATGTTCAATCTTCAAAATTGATGTAATTAGAGAATTACTTCCGTTTTTACATTTCTAACTCTTTCATTTTATCAAACTCTCTTTGGGCTTTCAACCTCGAATCCCATTTTCTCTTTTCCTCTTCTCCTTCTCTCTGTATTTCTTCAATTTTTGGTGTGTTGGATGATTGTAAAGCTTATCTTGGACCGATCTCGTGGCTAAGGTGAGTTGCTAGCTTAAGTCTAGGTGAAACCCATGGATCGATTTTGAAGATTTTTGTTCTTAATCTATACTTCTCTTTGACTTTCTGTGATTCTTGAATGAATTTGAATATCTATGCCTAGATGTATGATAGGCTTGGTCAACCTTCATTCATTCTTTGATTGCTAGAGATTAGGGATGCTCTAATGTGTTTTTATTCTCACATGGGTAAAGTCCAAAACATGCTTGTTGTCAATTCTAGGTTGCTTAGAATAACCATTTTACACACATTGCATGACTAGGATGTTTCAAGAATGCAATCAATTAGTAACTTAGGACTATTTGAGTTATTAATCATCCTAGTTTAACCTATCAAGCTTAGTGCTATTATTTGCACGCTATTGAACCCAAATAACTAAGAATTAGTCTAATTAAGAAATTAATTAAAGTAAATATGAGATTTCTATGGCCACTGTTAGACGCAATTAATCGAGCATTTATTTTAATTAAGTGATTGATTAGTAATTAGGACGCTTGCTTTTGGCTATCCAGGCAAGTTGGCTAAGCACGTTAAATCGAGAGAGATATCCTGAGTAATCTTATTATCAATTGAATATCAAGTGGATCGTAAGTCCTAAGCTAGGCGTTTCCTTTTATTTTTCCCGCACTTTTATTTTCTTGCAATTTAAATTCTGCCATTTACATTCCTACACTTTATTCGAACAAAACCTCCTATTTTTACTGCTTTCCATAGACCAATTTAGCTTAGAGAGATCGTATCTTAGGCTCCCTATGGTTCGACCCCATACTTGTCGCTTGTGCTACTCAGTTGTATAAGTAATTGGTTCGGTGAATTATAAATTTTAATTGATTGTCTGAGAGAAGTTTACAACACTCATTTTCGCACACATCACTTGATGATGTCCAATCCTTCACTTTTTAAATCACTGATAACAATTTGCAATTCTTCTCATTGGCTACCAACTTGGTATCAATTATCTTGTAATCTAAGAACTTTTTCGCGATGAATTTTTTAGTACTAGCATCTTCCAGCTTGTACTTCTTATCTAATACCTCCCATAATAGTTTTAATGTATTGTAGGCATTAAATAGACATTGTACAAAGTTTCCTCAAGACCCACTAAGTATGTAATTACGACATAGGAAGTTTGAATGCATCTGTGCTTGCTTCCTTGCTTTCGTTTCAGGAGTAATAGCTTATGGTGGGGTAGTTGGACGTTCTTCATTCAAAATGTGAGCAAGTTTCAACATGGTGAGATAGAAGATTGTCTTTTGTTGTCATCTCTTGAAGTTTTTCCTCTTAAACTTCTTTGATTTTTTTAGCATGAGGTTTGACAATGGTTGATCTCATCATGGCAGGAGCAACAACATTAGTGAAGGAATTTGCAGCCATCAACTTAAATATTAATTATCGTCAGATTGCTAGGAGAAATGATATATAAGAATTGAATACACTAGTAAACTGATTACACTCTAACTAGATACATTACACATTGTGTGTGTGTGGACTCTTTTCAAATATAGCAAAGGAACTAAAATATTTACAAGCATTGTTTTGAAGATAATTATTTGTCTTGCACAAGCTACAAGCAGACTGCAACGATTGTCTCAGCAGAATATAATGATTAGTTCTGGTAGAACTGTAACCTCAAATTACTCAGATAGAACGTTTGGATACTTGCTTTCAACTCAACTCAAGATAAAAAAGAAACAAAGAAAAGGAGAGAACTCTGGAAATTGGAATGAGATACTTTAAATGAATAAACAAATTGTTATTTATAGGCTAACATCTTAGTAACTCTCCAAATTTTAAAATAACATATATATATATATATATATATATATACAAAATTGAACCATTTGTCAAACTTAACTCAACTGAGTGTTACTTGACCAAAACCAAACATAATTCATTTAAATTGAAGTAACTACAAATTTAACTTTCGTATACGTTAAATTTATAATGAAACATCATCTAATCTGATGGTTTCAACCCAATTTGAAGTTCCAAACCATGAATTTAATATATATAATTATTTCTTTTTTCAATATTAAAAAAGGCTTTAATTTCTTTCACTACATTATAAATATCCAACAATCATATCATCTTCATTTTTCATTAAGACAAGATCAATTTAAGAATAGTTAGTGGATAAGATATTAATTACCATTTCAAATATCAATTATGCTATTCATATTCATAATTGTTGAATAAAAAAAAGAAAAAAAAAAGAAAAGAAAAAGAAACGATATATGGCTTATACTTTTCTAAATATTCTCTTAATTGAATAGAATTTAAATTGTGAGAGTGTTCTTAATTATTATCCTTTGCTTGCATCCAATAGCCATGCTCGTCTTTGCTCCATTAGATTAAAAAGAAAAAAAAAAAAAAAAAAAGAAAAGAAATAGAAACGATATATGGCTTATACTTTTCTAAATATTCTCTTAATAGAATAGAATTTAAATTGTGAGAGTGTTCTTAATTATTATCCTTTGCTTGCATCCAATAGCTATGCTCGTCTTTGCTCCATTAGATTAAAAAGAAAAAAAAAAAAAAAAACTCTCAAAGAATAGTTTCAAAAATCACACTTTTCTTGGTAAACTACACATTGGTTGTGCCCCCAACTTTCTAAAGAATTTTGATCGGCACAATGAAAGGTGTCGAATTCTCTAATGAAACCAAATGAATTTTCGTTCTTTCCTTAACCTAAATGTAATAGTACAGGTCGATTAAAGAACTTTTTTGTTTTCCAATTAGAATGCTTATGATCCAAAATAACGGAGGGGAGTTGGTTTGGTATGCTTGTAATTGAAAATAGCAAGAAAAGTAAATTTGCATGAAGAGTAAATAATAGAAAGAGAGAGTTGTGAAATAGCAAGAAAAGTAAATTTGCATGAAGAGTAAATAATAGAAAGAGAGAGTTGTGAAATTATGATTAGACAAGGCCTAGCCCAGGCTTACTTCAAAGTTTTTCCAATTAGCTTAATCAATCATCCAATCTAGATTATACTTTTTGTCTAGCCAAGCTAAATTGATTAGAAATGCTAACCAACCATCTAAATTAACTAATTAATTAGCCAATATGAGTACGTGAACTCACACTAATCACTTGTACTAATTGCATTAAGCTTTAAGGATCACGCTAGGATGGAACACTAACGGGAAAACATCGTCTTTAGAAATTTAATTTGATTTTTCTCTAGGTTGATTAAAGCAGTGCTCATTAGTGGTCGACTCTCAATAAACAAGTTAATCTAACCTATTTCTACTTGGTAATTTAGGGACTTAATCGAGGTTAAATCAATCGCTATCAATCATGTAATTAATCTAGGATAGTTTTCATAAATAAAATGATCAATGAATGATTCATTCAAGAGAGAAAATCCATAGACAAGAGTATGAAATAGTTGGGGATGAAGTACAAATCTGAAAAATTAATCTAGAGGAGAAAAAAAATCTAACCCCAAACTAGAACACTTATCTTAGCCAGCAATCATGCTCCTAATCAATTGGCAAATGATCTCAAGCATTAATACAGACCAAAAAGAAAAATAGAGGAAGAGTGTAGGATCAATCTAGCGACCATAGAGGGGTGAATAGGATTTCTTAAAACTAATTAATATTTTTTTCTAAAGTGAACCAAATTAAGCAAATTAACAAACTTTTACTAACAAATAATTTAAACAAGAATTTTATGCAAATAAAATCAATACAAAATAATCAAAAAAAACTAATAAATAATACTTTAAAATACCTCATTTGATGTTGATAACAAAATTGGTAGTAAATATATAAAGTTAAGAACAATCCATCTAAAAAAACCAAGAGCAATTAATTATCAAAAATAAAAAGAAAATTATCTTAAATGGCAAAACTGCTAAAAATATTGACAACTAATAGCAAAATACACAGGTTATCGCAGTCTATCGCAAATTGACAATGAAATTTTACTATATTTGTAAATATTTTGATTCTTTTTACTATATTTTAAAAGACCCCAAAACAAAAATTGCAATTAATTTTAAGTAATAAAATATAATAACAAATTAATTGCAAAATTAAATAGGAGAGAGATAGAAAAATTGACATCGAAAATTTTATAGCGATCTGACACAACCGGCCTACATCCACTTCCCAAACTCCTTTTAGGTATGTCACTTCAAATTTGACTCTTTCCATGACTTAGAGTCGAACCGGTACAACGTTCTTCTTCCGGGCACAAGAACAAACTTAATCCTTTTCATGGTTGAGGATCAAACTGTTACAGCCACTCTTTTTTCGGGATCATGAGCAACCCTTACAATAGGTTTGGAAATAAAGAACAAAAAGAGAAAAACTATCTTAAAGAGTAGATTTATAAAATTTGAGAGCACTCATAAATCTATCCTCATAGTACAATAAGTCTCTCTCAAGAATTAGATGAAAAGAAAAAAAAAATGAAGCTTGGAGAAAGCAACTATGGTGACTTAGTGAATTATGGAGGATTGAAAATAATAAAAGTTGTAAAAGTTTGGAGAAAATGAAGTGTTTAAAAAATGAGAAAGTAGGCGAAAACCACAATTAATTGAGCTTTTAGATCTTTGTAAAAGAAAATTGAAAGGTGGAGATTTCCATTTTTTAGAAAGCAACTAGCCATTAGACACAAACATAAAATAATATTAAATTCATTGTCTTTTAAAAGCAACTAGTCATTAGACACAAACATATAATAATATTAAATTTATTTAAAAAAAAAAAAAAACTCAATCTCTTTTTAAAACAAATCCAAAAAAACAAAAGTTAACCATTTATCATTTCTCACATGCTCCAAGTGGGACCTTTCAATTAGTCCGCTTTGATGAAAAATATTTGTCACATTATCAAATCAAGAGTTTTTCGTTAAACTTGATTTGCTCATATCTTCTTCGTTTGAGCTTCAATTTGAGTGATTCAAATTGTGTTGGGATTGTTACTTCGCGCTCTACACAATGAACACTTCAAAATACTAAAATATTAGTAAATTAATTTAGGTTTGTTATCATCAAAACATTGATTAATTAATTATTTTGAGATTTAGGGCAGAAAAGCCAACAGAACGGTGTGTATTAAGTTTTGTGGCAACTCAATTCTTTAACCTAAAATGGAAATATGAAATTTATAGAAATCTGGCTCGCATCACAACACTAGGGGGTAGCGTCACAGCGCTCCAAACAAATTAGCCCTCTAGATACAATGTCATGTCGTAGCACTACGACACTCTCGCAAGCATGCATCAACTTCATAGCGTCGCGATGCTATCTTGATTCACAGCTTCTGTCCTAGGCATCATGCTACAATGTCATTGAGTGATGCGGTGCCCTGCCCTCAGTGGCACTTTGGTAACTCACTTCTTCTTTACCGATTGATGCATTTGTGCTGTGTTTTGGTCCATTTCTATTTCAACCTAAACGCTTGATTCTACCTCTTTAATGCTTGATATTTGTAAAATCCCTAAATAAATGCATAACACTAAGGAACGATCTTGAATTAAGCAGAAAAAAATAGCACATTTTCAATGCTATCAAATTTCAACTTAACTAATTTTTAAGATTATGTTTGCAACCTAATTTCGATTATCATTGAAAACTAATATGAGCATGGTTGAATCATTGAAAAAATATATCATCAGCAAAGAGATCTCTAATTTCTCTAGTACATTATAGGTTAGAATTTCCTTATACATGTAATGTATTTTTATAAAAGAAAAAACAAAATTCAGCTCTCTTCAAAAAAAAAATAAATAAATAAACAAAAGAAAAAAGTAAAATAATACATAACTATATAATGGGTCAATTAATGAGACCCACTTAGTGGATGATGTGTATGTACAATGGCAGTATTGATTTTCTTTTCCTTATTATGGATATATATAGATATATATACTGTATATGAAAAAGACATTTTCAAATCTAAATTTAAATGAAGAAGGACAAAGACATCCAAGAGGGATAAAAGCAACAACTTGAATAAATGAAAAAATGTCAACACCATTACAGCTTGCAATTGGTTTGCATGCCTTTTCATGCAAACCTACAAAACTCTTTGAAAGATACTTTTCCCTACACATTCTCTACTGAAATTGACTTGTGTCTCAATTATATTTTTAAATAATCAGACCTACATAATTAATAATATGCTTGGAATATAAATAAAAAATCAAAATTATTATTCATATCATTCTTGTTGTTAATTATTATATTTTTTTTAACTTTTTTTTATTCAACAATAAACCTAGAGTATATGTCTTAATTCTTTTTTCACTAAATTAAAGAATTTAAAGGAGCGTAATTTGCTTTAAAAAATTGATGAGAATTATTAAATTAATTTCATTTCGAAAGATATGATCCAACCCTTTAATTTGTTTATTAGATACTTGTTTTAATCTCTACTTTTCATATATTAATTAAATTGATTATCATTTCAAAAATTAGTTACATTACATTAAAAATATTTATGTGGATACAACTGCACCTACTACTGACCTCTAATTATAAGGATTAGAATAATTACGACTGCACCTCTAATTACTTCTAAAAACTAGGCCCTTTGAAATGTAGAAGATGGCAAGATATGGCCCTGATGAATTTCCTTTTCCACTCTCTTAAGTTTGAGAAAATTTTATCATTAGATTTTAATTTTTCAAAAAAAGAAAAAAAAACATTTTTCAAATATAGCAAAAAGAACCAAAATATTTACAAATATAGCCAAATTTTATTGTGATAAAATGCGATAAATCATGAGACACAAACAGTAATCTATTGCAGTCTACCGCAGATAAACTGTATATTTACTATTAATTATAAATATTTTCAACAGTTTTATCATGTAAGATAATTATAAAAAAAAATCGAGAAAACTTTTTTTTTTTCACGGATCTGTAAAAATTCTGGGGTTTCCCCCTCCCTTTCTCCTTTTCTTTTTAATTCCGTTAGTGTAACTAAAATAAAATTTTCAATGAATTTAACTCATCGCGCCAATTAAAAGTCGACGGATGCAGTTCTCCGAATCTTGTAATTTTAAGAATTTAATTGTGATTGCTTTTTGAAATTAAAAGTCCAATGATTGATAATCTTTAAAAACTTTTAAATTTGCTCTTAATTAAATGCAATCCAATAAAAATGAACTACCTATCAAAAAATATGAGTAATTTTTCATTTATTTTAGTAAGAATAGAAAAATTCGAACTACCTATCTTACTACACTTGAATACTCGCTTGGAAAACTAATTTACATTTTATTTATTCATATTTGATTTTTTTTTTTTAATTTCTATAGAGAAACCAACATCTTTTGCATTTGAATTAGAAATTGATCTCAAACTTTACGAATCAATTAAGAAATCAAATTCAAACATCAAGAATAAATATGATGTTACTTTTAAAACCTTAATTACCAAAACACAAACTAAATTTAAATCTCTAGGCCAAACGTGTTAATTTTGAAAACAGATATGGACCAAATAAAAATTAGGGGAAAAATACTTTTTAGTCTCTAGGTTTTGAGTCTAGTTGTAACTTGGTTTCCAGGTTTCAAAAACGTTACACTTTTGTTCCTAGGTTTTGAATTTAATTTTCATTTGCCTCTAAGTTTCAAAATGTTACATCTTTACCGTTGAGTTTTGAGTTTAATTTTCATTTGGTCTCTAGGATTCAATATCTTACAATTTTACTCTCAAAGGTTTTCTCATGCTCGGATACGTCACCTTCATAGTTTGTATAGGGAGGTCTCATCCATCCTTCTATGGTATGTGTGGAATCATTGAAACTTTATCAAAGCTTGTGACTTTGTCCTAGATGCTAGTTCTTTTCTTCACAAAATTTGTCTGCATGTGGAGGAGCTCGAGGTTGGTGTTGGCATGTCAGCTCCCCTGCCTAGCTGGAGAGTTAGTTGAGTCAGGTGTTGTGGTCCTTGCCTGAGGAAGGCTTTTGGAAGATGAACGTTGATGAATTTTGGAGGGATCGTGATGGGCATGGCGAGATCAACTAGATTGTACATGACCTCATTGGTAGGGTTGGCAACAGGGGCGGGTGGGGGTTCCTTGTCCTTGCCCCCATGGGAGGAACTCACCGTCATCCCCGCCATAGCGGGACCCATTCCCCAAGATAGAGTGAGAGCGAGACAGCCAAGAGCGAGACGGCGAGAGAGAGCGAGTTCAAATGCAGGACTAAATTACTACCAATAAGCAGAGCGAGACAAAGCGAGAGCGAGAGCAAGATATAATATATATATATAATGAGTGGTCAGAGGTAGATCAGGGCAGGATCGGAGTCGAGGTCGAGGTAGTGATACCTTCCTCATCCCCGGTCAAATCGGGGATTAGCCGACTTGATCGAGTCGGAGCCTCACAGGGTCCTGGCCCCGCAGGTTTTTTTACCAACCCTACTCGTTGTGTCCTTTGTTTGTGTGGGTTGTGAGTAAGTGGCAATGCGATGTGCTCTTAAGAATCTAGGCAGCTTAGCAGGTTAGGGGTTTATCTGATCTCTTACTTCAGGGTAGTGGTTATTCTTCTCTCCCTTTGATTGTGGAAGAATCAAACTACGATGGTCTAGTCAATGTCTTCGATCACGAGGGACATGATTTGTCTAAGTTGAATTGTTTGGTAGAGATGATTTTCTCCTTGACTAAGACTTCCCAAGTTGTTTTTTGCATGATGTCCGAGATTGGCGAATGGGGCAGTGCATCACCATGCTTATGTGACAGTATCTAAAGGTAACCTTGGAGTTAGTTTTGTTAATCTCTCTTCTTCCTTCTCCGAAGAAGTTGATATTTGTGAGGAGATGTTTGTATTGGACCTTGGTTCATTTTCAATATATTTTCTTTTCTAAAAAGAAGGTTTTTTGATACTCTAGTATTTAATTATAAGTTTTAGTCAATTAATTTAAAATAATTATGATATGAAAATTTTCGATTAATTTAATAGTGATGGAAAATTAATTATAATTAATTAGATTTTTTAATTAATCAATGAACATTAACACCATAGACTAAAAGTGAGTATTTAGTGAAAAATCAAGATTAAAGTATAAGTCTTGAAGCTCTGGAGACCAAATTGAAACAAAATTTAAAACTCAAAAGTTAAGAAATGATATTTTGAAACATAGGAATCCAATAAAAACTAAACTCAAAATCTAACTATAAAAGTGTAACATTTTGAAATATATGAACTAAATAAAAACTAAACATAATAAATAAATAAATATATAACTAAGTACGACCAAAATATTTCGTACTCGAGAGTAGAAGTCTCTTGTAATTGATAATGTTCGACTTTTTGTGGTAGGAACAATGGCCCAACCTTTGTGTATGGGTCATGGGAGTGTCTCTTTTCCTTTATATATGTTTGCCTTTTGGATTTACGTAAAGAATAATCAGAAAACACAGCTGTTTATTCTCACCTCAATAAAGCCAATGCAAATTTATTAACTTATTGACACCAATGCCTTTATTTATTATTATTTTTTTAATTATTAAATACAATAATATTATAAACACGACAAGATTCAAATCTTTTACCTCTTAATTGATTATACATATTTAACTTTAATGCCGCTTTAGCTAAATTCATATCGGTGAGTTTACTATCTAAATAACATGCCTTCATCATTAACAACGAAGTAGGAGAACATCATCTCTCAAATTATGCTAAATTAAACTTTGTCTAATATATTAATTAGGTTAAAATATCATTTTGGTCGATTTACTTTCAAATTTGTTCAATTTTAATGCTTATACTTTCAAATGTCCAATTTTAGTCCTTATACCTTCAATATATCTTAAATGTAGTCCCTACTACTAGCTTATTGTGGATTTTTCATTACTTTTTATTTTTTATTAGCATTTTCATTATATATTTTAAAAATATATTCACATATTGTATTTATTTACATGAGAATTACTATAATTATTGAATCAATTTCGATAAAAATTTACTTGGAGGGACTAAATTTAAAGTTTATTGAAAATAGATAAACTAAAATTAGATTTTTGAAAGTATAGAGACCAAAATTGAACAAATTTTAAAGTATAATGACGAAAATAGTATTTTAAGTCGTTAATGAATTAGGAGACCAAAGTATTGTGAAAGAGCTGTTTCTTTTAGAGTTTATTAGAGATTCAATCTCTTTCAAACCACTCCACTTTGAAAACAAGCCTTTGAATTGTTTGCATGAGAATGTGGAAAAGTTATACGATTGGCATAAAGTTAAAAGGAACAAAACTTTGCTTGGACGACCTTTTTTTTTTTTTCCCCCTTTTAACAGTTAATGGAGAAAAAAAGGAAAAAGAGATCAAATTACGACCTTACAGAAGGGTAACACAAAAACCAAATAATAGATGTGAATATCAAAATTTAAGGACAAATGTGTCATTTTACTCATTTTTGTCTTGAGATGAAAATAAAAGGAAAATAATAATAATAATAATAATAATAATAATAATAATAATAAATAATAAATAAATAAATAAAATCTATTGATATTGTAGAGCCATTATGCACCTATATATATATCCCTCCATCTTCACACCTGAGTTCATCAATCAAACTTTTTTGGGCATATCTTTTAGAGAAATGAAGCCACTCACTCTTCTTTGCATCTTCATTATTCTTTCCATTCTCTTGCAGGTAATATTTATTTATATATGTATATGATTTTACATTTTACATTTTCTTTTTCCAGTAACCAATTTAACAAATTTCATTTAATGAATTTTCTTTTTATGTATTTTGTTGTAGGGTTTTTCACAGGCTTCCACTGCTGTGAGTCTCATCCACTCTCTCTCTAGCTTTTCTTTAGCCCTTCTTCCATCGTCATTTTTCTAAGTTTTGCAATTCATTGGATGGAAATTTTGAGATAAGGAAGGCTTATAGCTAATATTGTTGGAAATAACCACTACTTAATATCCTCACGGGGCGTTTCTCACCAACTCGCCTTGGATAGAATCGACTATTATTACTATAACTCATCCAATCTTTTGGTCTTCCATTATAATAGTTGAAATTTTCAATTATTATAAACTACACTTTGTAATAGTAAAACTATTTGAAAACTTTCTTTATCTATCGTGTTTACTATTTTGTAATCATCTTCTCTCTACATTAGTAACTCAAACTATAGCGTCCGAAACACAAACCATTGTAACCCAAACTAAAATAATTTACACCTGAAACAGAAACATATCTTATCCATATACTATAATAACCAATTCAACGCTCTAAATAGCCTCTTAATTGCTAAAATTATTTTGGTCTAATAGGAATTTTAACATGGTACGAGTGTATAACAAGTACAAGTTACAATTTCGGCTTTATATAAGAAAAATGTTGAGCATTTGCTTAACGAATGTCGTTTGAATAAATGAAGAGTTAATTAAAGAAGAATATGTGATTTCTAAGCCTAGTTCTCAACCTAACTAATTAAACTAAACTCATCATGAATCAAACATGTGATAAATTATTAGAAAGACAAAATACTTAGGTGAGTGTAAATAATTATAACAATCATATGAATATTGACATTACATTGGATTCAGGTGGATGAAGGGACCAACACAGTAGCTCTCAGCAAAAAGTATCACTATCATCCAAAAATCAGTAAGTTTCCATGTAATTTTAATAATAGTAATAATATAGAAATAATAAGAATAACTTTTGTGTTGCATCTAATAAGTTTTTAAATTTTATAATGTTAAATAAGAACTTCCCATTAACTTGTGTATATAATTATAGATTCCTAAATTCTCAACATTTTATTTTCTAAATTTATGGGTTTTTTAGTGCTTTTAAATTTACAAATGCATTAGACATAAAAGTGAATTTTGTATTCAAAGGAACAGTAAACTTCTAATTTCTTATGTCTAAAAAAAATTTCAAAATCTTACTAGACTCAAAATAAAAAGTTCACAAACTTATTTGATACAAAATCAAAAGTTCTAGAACTTGTGAGGCACAAAGAAATATTAGATACAAAATAGAAAGTTTATATGCACCGTTTGATAATCATTTAGTTATAAGAGTTTAGTTTTTGAAAATTAAGCATATAAAAACACTTCTTCCAATAATATTTTCAAACGCCAAACTAAAATTTGAAAACTAAAAAAAAAAAAAAAAAAGTAGTTTTTAAAATTTTGTTTTTGCTTTTGGAATTTGGCTAAAAATTCAAGTCTTTTACTCAAGAAAGATGAAAACTATTCTAAAAATTGACCAAAAATTCACCTATTTCTTCAAGAAATCGGAAGATTATAGTATGCAATATAAGAGAAAGCAAGCATAAATCTAAGAACCAGAAAATTCAAAATAAAATTGTTACCAAACAAAGCCATAAAAACTAAATAGGTAACATAACAATATCTTTCTTTTTCTTTTTCTTTTCTTTTTTTTTTTAATTCTAATATATAAAGAAATTTATAACACAAAATTTGAAGTGAAATTAACGTACAATTGGATGGATTGGATTGGATTAGATTGCAAGAGGGAATGTTCCAGGAGATGTAGTAAAGTGTTCAGAAAGAAGATATGTTTGCGTGCTTGTGGAACTTGCTGCAGTCGTTGCCACTGCGTTCCGCCCGGCACTTACGGCAACCACCAAGCTTGCCCTTGCTATGCTCGCCTCAAGACCCATGGCAATAAGCCCAAATGCCCCTAATTTCCAATTGCTCTACTTTTCAAAACCTTCTTAATCTTCATTTTTATCTTTGGAGCTGCTTTAATTTTCTGGTATGTTTATACATTTTAAATATTATTGATGTACATAAAAATGTCAAAACGAACATAGCTCAACTAGCATATAAAAGTGTTATTTATCAAAATGTTTGTGGTATGAATCCCCTGGCCTATTAGGCTTGGTTGGTTTTTTTTTTTTTTGTTTTTTCTTTTTTTTGGTGACGATAATCTGGCGACTGTATTTGGCAAGAGTTTTTCTCCCAGGTCATCTATATAGGATTGGTATTATTTACCTATCAATATATCGAGGCCAAGGGTTTCTCTTGCATTTCGCTTTGTATTTTCTCTATTGTTTTCTTTTTCCCCGATTGTGTTGATTCTTCCACCCTTGTTGTACTATAATAAGTGGATTGTGTTGCTTACAATTGGAATAAAAATCACTTTTATTTTTTTATATAATGTCCTATTTTCTAATTGATAATATATTTTAGGAGGTGCCTGGCCCACCCAACTCTATAAGTTGATGTTAAATAACTCAATTTCAACGGTATTTTTACTATTGAAGTTTGAACATTCATCGATGAACTTCATCTCTCCATTTTTCTCTATTTCGCACATTTATCGAAAAACTACATCTTATAACTCTACACTTCGAACACAGACTTCTTAACTCCAAACTTCATAACTCAACTCAACGCTCTGGTGGCACACAGTGGCATCTTTTGCAGCCCATCTTGCTAGCTCTCATTGCAAATATTCGATCTCTTGAAGCCTTGCTGCATCTATACTCCCATTTTTATTTCGCAGTCTTTTTAATATTCACACATATTTTTGAATATTCTTTAACAAAGTATTCGAATAAAATAAATTAAACCAAAAGCATACCTATCTTTTGGGAATATTCAACCTTAGATTGAGACCCATTATAGCTCTGCAAAAGAAAGAAAGAAAAGAACAAGATGATGATGAAGCAAAAGAGAATGATATTACAAATAATTGTTAAAAAGTAAAGAAATTTGATTTAGAATATGCCTTTATTGAAGAGAAAACATACATTGTGTATGTGTACGAGCAAAAAGACAACCAATAATTATTAATTATTGCATTTAAGAAGCCCATATAGAGACAGGGAGAGAAGAAGATGCTATTTCAGACGTCATTAAGACATTGCTTTTCCAGAAATTTTGGATGGATTAGAATTCAAGTTCATAGTTGTACAATCTAAGTGCATATACATGGAATTGATCGAGTACTTTCAAAATAATTTCATATGAATCTTTGTTAAACATATGCATAAAAGGAATATTATTATTCTAATACTATTTTTCCATTAAAAAAAGTAAGGCACAAAGGGCATAAAGAATATTATATCTACTACACAAACTTTGTGCACTATGCTACTGCTCATATCAAAATCAATTAGAAGTTACTCAAAAATTAGAAAGAATAACTTGTTTGGTGAGTTGTTCCGTAAAACAACTTCACTTGCAAGAACGCAACTTCAGTAAAAATATGTTATAGTTTGTGGGTTGATCACATTGCTGTTAAGTATGATTGTAAGGTGGGATCTTGGGGTTCTATTTATCTCGGATTACCTCTTTATGGCAAGCCATCATCTCTATCCTTTCGGCAACCCATTCTTGACAGGATTGATAAGAGGCTATAACCGTGGCACACAATTTCCTTTCCGAAGGAGGCCAATTGACGCAATTGAATGCTACGCTATCAACTTTGCCTATCTATTACTAGTCACTCTTTCAACTCCCTTCCAAGGTGGCATACATCATTGATAAGAGGTTCAAAACAATTCTTTGGAGTGGTAAAAGAACCAACAATACCACTCATCTCCTCATATGGGATATTCTCAAGCGATCATTAGATGTGGGAGGGATTGACATTTTCGACATTAGACTTTGAAACAGATCCCTTTTGGTTAAATGGCATTTTAATCAAGAAAAAGAGGCTCTTCAGACTTTGGAGGAATTTTATCAAGCGAAATTTGGGTCTTGTCCTTCTCAAAAAAA